>SNQJ01S0124532.1:5830-16380 GCA_010110895.2 Picea sitchensis | reverse complement strand
TTGTTATTATGCTGAAATCTCTCCTCACTTCCACTATCTTGCTCTTGCCATCTTGCCATTTCACTCATTGCTCTTGAGAGTTTGGAGCAAGTATTTCTCCAACACTCTCACATTTGGAATAAAAAAGATTTGGAGGATTTTGAAGATATCCAAGAGTATTCTGGTTTTCTTCTTACACATGAGGTGATTTTGTATTGTTCATGTTTTATGTGTGGTTGGAATAGATCTATGGTAAAGTATTTTACAAGAGTAGGTTAGCAAAAAGTATTCTTGCTAGTTTATGCTTATTGGATAGCCTAGGGTTTGAAGTATTTCACATTTTTAGTCTTTTCAATATTGTTATCTATTTCCATGCTTCACATATTGCTTTGAGTCTTGCAAGTTGCTTCAAAGGATTTATTGGGATAGCATCAAGAAAGAGCCTACCCTTAAAACCTTCTCAAACTCCTTACTTTCTTGTTCCATTTATTTTCTACATCATTTCCATTTGTATTTCAGTTTCTAACACTCTTAGATAGGTCAAGAATATCAACTTTTTATTGCAGATTTTTATGTAAAAAAATTTCTGTGTAAAAACAGAAAAAATTTTGACATTTTGTGTGTGTTTTGCAGCATTTCCAGCAAGCTTTTGCTTGTTGTTTTTTGCAGGTTCTTACCAGATATAAGGGGAAACGCTGCCCAAATCTATCTAGAAGACTTCCCCAAGAACCCATCTTGGTTGGGTAACTATCTCCTAACCTTTCTCCTTGTAAATCCAAGCTTTCTTTCATTGTTTCATTCATTCTTTTGTCTATAATCACAAGCTAACATATTAGTTGCCTACACCTTGGGGAGAAATCCCCAATATCGTTAGGCTAGGCTAGTTTGCTTTCCTTTCAAGTTTTTCATTTATCATTTGTTTCATTTTAATAATTTGTTAATTTGTTAATAACCCTCTTTGGCCAACAATGGTAGGCTTGCCTCCACCTTGGCCATTGTAAGTGGTTTCATTCTTTTCAAGTTCTTTTCATTTTAATAAGCTAATGTGCCTGCACCTTGGGAGAGAAATCCCCAAAATCGCTAGGCTTAAGGGAAACTAATTTATTTTGATGATTACATGCTCTTAATGGTTAAAATATTCTAGATAGTCATCACATCTAAAGTTTCATTTTTCCAAGTTATTTAATTTCATATGCTTATGCTTATATTGCTAAGTGGTTTAATGGTTTAAGTTATTACTTAAGTGCCAAATCTATTAGTTTCTCATAAATCATTTTACCTTTTACATTTCTAAGCATATGTGATCTAATTCATGGTTTAAGATATCACTCATTAACTTGTTAAATTTTTATCTTTCAAGCACATATCTTTTACATGGGTTTAACACATAACATATGTTGATGAATGGTTAATCTTTAACTCTCATTTTCACTTTCATAAGGCAAGTTGTTTTTGCCCTTTATTTTTGCAAGTTGGATGTCTAAATGGTGATGTGATGCTATGATAATCATATTTGCTTAATGTTCCTTTCATTCATGTTACATCTTATGGGCTAAGCATTTACATTCACAAGCTTTACATTTTGCAAGCACATCTTCTTTCACCTTTAGCTTTCATATCTACATGTGGAATGGTTAATGAATGAATGGTACTATCTCTTGTAACTTTTCCATTTATGTTTTGATGTGTAAATGATCTTTTAATTTACATCTTGCAAACACATTTTCACCAACATTTTCAATTCGGCCATGCGCTAAAAAGTAAAATTTAAAGTGCTTAAAACACTCCTAAAAGCAACCCAACACACCTAAAGACCCACCCTAAAGACCCACCCGCGGATCATAATAACACTTAGACAACTTTTAGGAGCTTTATTCAGCCATCTCCACCATCTAAAATGGGTTTGAGGAAAACAACGGAGGGAAGTGGTGGGGGACCGTCCCGTGATCCTTAAGGGGATCCTCTCCGGGAAGTACTCTTACTGTCAGGGCTGACCTGGGAAGCTAGGGTGGGCCTCGTTGCCTTACTATCTTGAGCACCTGGCAATCATTTGGCCAAGGGAGGAGGAAGTTTAAAGCACCAACATAGTTTAGGGGGAGGAAACATAAAATTTATCTAACTTTTAAACAACTCCTTAACCATTTAGTTGCATAGATCATTTTTGTGTGTTTTGGGGGACTTGGATGTATGCTTAGGAACACACATTAATAATAATTTCATGCTTACATCTTATATTGCAACTTCATGGTGGATGTCTTTGATGTTTCATGTCTTATTGAGCAATTGAGTTGAACATTGAATATCTTTGGGTTCATTTGTTTTATGGTGTGATTCAAGAAGGGGTTGAGTATCCCACTTGGGGAGGCATCACCTTCTTTGAATCTTGAGTGCTTTTATGGTTGCCAGTGAAAGCAGTCCAATAGAGTAAGTGCTATTGGGGCATGCTTGGCTCATGTGTTGAACTCACTTACATTTCCTTGTATCTTGTGTAAACATTGTATTATCTTTATTCTTTTGTAAGTAATTGTAATCATTGGTTTGGGGTAGTTTAACTTATTTCATTTGTAAACACTTGGTAATAAACCACCCTCAAACTTGGTTGAACCCATTGCCCAACCTTAGGCACTAGTCTTAGTTGACTTAGGGAAAGGGTTGCTTAACATATAGATAGACTTGCACTTTGCATTTGCTGTCTTAGCATCCTAGGCTAGTTATCCCCTTTAGCCTTTAACAAATTAAAACTAACTCCTAGAACCTTAAACACTAAAATCAATCTAGTAACCTGGGGACTACCCCCTTGGCTTCCCTAGGAGTAATCCCAGAAGGAAGAGGTTCCAGTCAAGGAATTGTGATTAATGAGTGAGAACCTACTTTGACATTAATAACCTCCAAAGGACACACTAAGATGTGGGACTTAAACTCACATTTAGCAAATTAATGTATTAGAGGGCAACTATGAGTCCTTCCCCTCCCTGTCATGCTTTTAAGGGAGTGTGGCCACACACTCCCACCTCAAACACACTCCTCATCTCATTTCACTTACCTGCCTTTCCCCTCATTTCTCATTTCCTCTCTAACTTATGCCTTCCTCTCTTTGGATCCACGCTTTCTCTCACATAAATTAGAAAGATCTTTTTTGAGTGAGTCGTGGGCCCTCTCCTTACCCATTCACGTGCCAATAGGGAGTATGTTCAACACACTCTACCCACCGCGATCCCCACATTGTCCACACCTTACTCACTTCATCACGCGTACCTCTTTTAACGAATGCTTTCTCTCTTGAATGAAGGGGAAAGGTCCCACGTAAAAGATGGAAACATCTTTCTTGAAAGCAGAAACTCACTCTTAAAGCATGTGTGGGCCTCCTCTCTTGGCCAATACGCCTCCCCTCTCTTCACACTTCTCCTCCCACATACCAAAATCGCCTTAACCTAAAAGCTCTTGCCTTCTTTGCTTAGGTTCTCTTGAGTTGGATTTGTGACACTTGTCAGTGATCCAAGAGGGGTCTCCTTGCCTTCTCAAAGGCCCCAAAGAGACCCCTCACTCCCTCATGGAGACCATTCTTCCACGGTATTGTTATGCTCTTGAATTCACCCCATCCTCTCTCTCTCTCTCTCTCATTTTCTCATTTGCTTCTTGGTTTTGCTCTTGAGGAGCTTGTAGCTTGACGTTGTTACTGTACTTTCCCATTCAATATCGAGAAATAGCTTTGGAAGGAGGCGTGGCGTTCAAGATTAGTCGGATGTGCCACTTATTGTGAATTGATATCATTACGAATATTTATGTGTTTTTGAAGGTCAATAGTTGCTCAAATGAAATTAGTTTACTAGGCTAGGTGAGGCAATAGTGTAGTTGCCTATCTATATATTTTGTGCATGCTTATATAATAGAAACTATATTGTATTGTCTATGCATGCAGGATGTTATCTTTTGTTCCATCTCACTTTTGGTTTAAGTTTTGAATCCCACTTCTGGGATTGTTGGGATAGCTTCAAGGACGAGATCTACCTTCATCTTACACTTCACTAGCATTTTTTGTCCTTCTTCCTCATTCTTTCCACGTTCAATTTTGGGTATATAACATGCTTAGATGGGTCAATTAAAACACTATAATTCTCTGGTTTATACATGCACGAAACTTCTGCCTAAAATGAAATTTCATAGCGTTTGAGTGTGTTACAGCAAAATCAGAAAACAATAGCTTGCTGATTTTTCTGATTTCATGGGACAAGAGGGCATGTTGCCCAATTCCATGCACAACACAGCGCTAGGACAAGAGGGCATGTTGCCCAATTCCATGCACAACACACCCTCAAACAACTCCTCTCATTGTGGTAACAGTTTCTCTTCTTTCTCTTCTCTCTAAAATACTGTAAATGCAAGCCCAAAGGAGTTGTACCCAAGCGGCTTGCTTTTATTTCCTTCAGTCTTTACTTTGCAAGTTTAGATTAGTTTTCTTGTCTGTCTTTTCTTGCTTAGTTTAGATAGATTAGTAGTGATTTCTACATGCATGCTTAAAGCTAAAATAACCTAGAGTAGATCTCACACTTAACATATGCCAGCTTAAAGCCCGTGGTGGCTTAGATTAGATCTTTATTTTCCGTTGCATGCAAGTTTCAGTTTCTCTAATCTTTATCTTACACATGCGCATGCTAACACCAGTTTCATAAAGGCATAAAGTAATCATCTTTTACAATTCCACAAGTTCTTACACTTCATATATGCAATCTCATAATCTAAGAACTTAATCATTAATTCCGGTTTTGGGTCCCCAAGGCCCTTTCCGGAAATTAAAATTTTAACTTGCAATCTATTGGTTCAAAGGCTTCAGCCTTCATTTTCACAGTTTTCAGTTTCACAAAGCAATTTCAGTTCTTGATATTTACATCCAATGATTCCAACTTAAGAACTTATTTTGCAACTTCATTGTTTAAAGGCATCAGCCTTCTTATCTTTCAATTTTCAGTACTTTGGCAACTTTATTTGAGCAAGCTACAAGCACTCAAACATCGCAATACTTAGGTCATAGATCTAAAATAAACTAATTAGACTTAGTAGGACACCATAACTCACCATCTTCGCCATTTAAAATGGGGTCGGAGGAAGGCAACAGAAGGTGCTAGGCCGGGGACGGTCTCATGGCGCACGGCGTCCTTTCCGGGAGTACTCTGATCTTAGGACTGACCTGTGAAGCTAGGGTAGGCCTCGTTGCCTCACTTCCTGAGCATCTAACAGTCACTTAGTAATTGGGGGAGGAGAGTTTTTGGGTTAACACCTAGATAGGGCTAAAAATTAATCTCACACTTAATCACTTAACTTAATCTTCAATCTACAACATCTGCAATATACTTTCACACTTGCAAGCAACTGATCTCTTATTTACATTTATATGCAAGTTATCTTTTATGTGTTATAGAATTATTGCTTAAGTGGTTATATCTCTGATCTGGAATACTTCATTTTTTCAAGCTTTTCATCTATCTTGTATCCCTATATCTGTGATGTGATCCTTCAAGAAGTGTGCATCCACGTGGAGGCATTCTCTTGACTGGGTCTTGAGTGCTTTGCGTCTTTGCCATTTGTAAGCAATCCAACGGAATTCTATCTGTTGTGAGAATGCTTGGCTTGATGTGTTGATTATCTCTCATCTCTGAATATCTTCTTTCCTGCACATTTCAAGCACACGTTAGTATATTGTATATCTTGTATCTAGTTTAGTTGTGTATATCTGTTAAATATTCTTTTGTATCTATCTTTTTGTAAACTTTGTAACTTGTACTTATCTTGTAACGAACATACCCATAACTTAGTTGACCCCTTGCCCAATCTTAGGCACTAGTCTTAGTTGCCCTAGGAAAAGGTCTGACTTTCATACTTAGATAATTGCATCTTGCACTTGCTGCTTAACATCATAGGCTAGATTCCCCCTGACCTTTTAACCAATTAAAACCAACTCCTAGAACATAAACGTTAATCTCATCTAGTAACTAGGGTATACCCCCCTTGGCTTCCCTACGAGTTATCCTAGACGGAAGAGGTTCAAGTCAAAATGACAGCGTGGACTTTGAACCTAGGCATTATGCCTCCGAGAACACACTAAGTGAGCAGGAATTAGCTCACGTTTGCAAGTGTGTATAAGGACGGCAACAGGCTGTGCAGAGCCTTTAGGCCTAATCTCACTGATCACATGAGAGCAATCATCTCTCAAATGCATGCAGGAGGACACGGATTTTGCAGAGTCATTTGAGCATGATGAGGGGGCAACAGTGATTTTCCCTTTGTCAGGAGCATGGTGGGCCTCGGTTTTCAACCTTTTGCTTACATGGGAAGACTGAACCGGTGAGTGGACAGGGGCAACTTGGGCAATTTGATTCACAGGTGGAGGAGCAGGTAGAGATAAATTAGGCCAACCACAATGTTGGGAGACTGCCGGGTGGACAATCTCTTGCCATCCGTCATTTTCAGGGACATCAGGCTGCAGTGAGACATGAGGAGGCACTGGGATACCAGGGACCTATGGGGCTTGGAAGGGAGGCCTTTCAGGCCTAGGTTGGACCACTCCTTGCCCAATCCAGTTAAAAAATCCAGCATGAAATAGCTGGCCTAACTCTTGCGAGTCTGCATCAAAGTGTATAGAGAATCTTGGCCTTCTAGGGTCCCTGTTCAAATTACCTCTGCCTCGGTTATCCCGGCCATGGCTACCTCTGCTGAAAAAGCTCATTCATGTGTGCATTATTGATTAGCACATAGTTTCTTTAACAACCATACATGACAACTCTTCTAAACATGAAATAAAATTTGGCTCAGCAACATATCAGACTCATGCAATCCAATCCATACAAATCGTTTAATAATTGTCAATGAGCAGGGGGTGAACAAGGGTTCTGGGATATATGCGGGGTTGTATTGAGCGAAAAATGTTAAAATGAGATGGAAAAGATCATGGTTACTGCTCACAGACATCAAACAATCATTTGTATCGTAAACCAAAAGAATACATCGCTGCAATTCATCTTTGCGATCCTTTAACTGTCATAATACAGAATTTATCTTAACTGTAATTAAATTTAGGAACATGGAGTGGATAGTGAATATGGGAATGCGAGGGGATTGTAATGTGCAAAAAGTGAAATAATGGTAGGGAAAAGAGCGAATATTGTTCGTAAAATCAATTAAGTAAAGGATTAATTTCAGGTGATAAACCTCTTCTTCTCCTCGAAGCACGAGAGTCTAAGGACATGAAAGGAAGGCCAAAGTGGAAGGAACAAGAATGTTATTGTTGATTTCTAGGTTGTCTACATCTAGCTTCCCAACGTTCTTGGGTACTAATGTCTCGTTCAATTGTTGCCCATGAATGATTAAGCTCAGCCCAAGTATTAGCAGTGTCTAAAATGGAGTTAAACAGATTCAAAGCAATGTTGGTCTAATCCTGAATACCAGACTCAATATTGGGTTGCCTTGTAACAGGTACAGTCATTAAGAAATAAAACAGTCAAACAATCAATATCAGAAAAAAAGATGTATTCGATGATAATCAAGCATAAAAATCAACCAAAGAGATATTGAAGATCTCCCCAGTATGGTCGCCAAATCAATGTTGAGGAAAAGATATGAAATGATTTTACTCAAGCATTTTCAGATCCTGCTTGGCTAAAGCAAGATAGACGGGAATATCACCCTATGTTTATAGCCATCAAAATTAGTATTCCTAACTCAAAAGTATTGGTTACAAGTGTTTAGGCTGGTTTTTTATAAATAAAAGCTTGCTGAAAAATTCATTATTTATGTGATTTTCTGAACATAACAGATGCTGAAATAAATATAGAGACAGAAGTAAAGACACCAAGTCCATAGTCAAAACAGATGAGACATAAAGCAATCCTTTATTTCATTCCAATTCATCAAAAGAATTGTTCTCTTTACAAAATTTCCTGAGGAAGTTTTGGACCAAAGTCAAACTTGGATGTCCCCGATGAAACATACAAACGGACTTCTGACAGAAAGTAAAAAACTGAACTTTAAAAGTTGGATCAGCTTGCCACAGATTGTTGCCCATTCGACTCTGCACAATAGCCTTTGTCAGTCATGAAATTTAATTTACAAACAAACAAGTCTACACAGACTATCAAAGATAGATCAACACCTCTGAAAAACAAGTCTCTGAATGATATAATTCAGCACTGAATCTTGTTGTCTACAATAGGACTCTGCTATCATAAAAAAGAATTAGGCTTCTAATGAATTAAGGAATGAATGAAAACTGAATTATTTCAACAAAACTCAAAGAGCAAACCTTAGTATGCTTCTCCTTTTATTCTCCCTCTTGTCCCTCCTTTTTCTTTTATCTTTAAGCAAATTAGAATTGGTTGAAGTAGTTGAACTACTTCTTTAGTTAAGTTAACTAAAACTCAACTAACTTTTTTAGTTAGGGGGAAAAGTAATAATCATAATAAGGGTTTTTAATAAATAATAACTAGTAGGTGGGACCCCTTGTGGCTCCCTTTAGTTCTTTAGCAATCATAACACAACTAGTTAATCAAACAAAACATCACTCCTTGTGACTCCCATTGTCACTTTCACATTTGACAATTTATATTAATGATAATTGAAATTATTTTCAAAAATATATTACCCATATAGCCAAAAAATAGTGTGTTGTCCAAAATTTCAGAAGTCAATTGTTCTTAACAATTAATAAATGGCTTGTGATGAGGGGGCAGCAGTGGATTTCCCTTTGTCAAGAGCATGGCGGGCCTCGGTTTTCAACTTTTTGCTTGCATGGAAAAACTGAATCGGTGAGTGGACAGGGGCAGCTTGGGCAATTTGATTCACAGGTGGAGGAGCAGGTAAAGATAAATTAGGCCAGCCACAATGTTGGGAGACTGTCGGGTGGACAATCTCTTGCCATCCGTCGTTTTCGGGGACTTCAGGCTGCAGTGAGACATGAGGAGGCACTAGGATACCAGAAACCTGTGGGGCTTGGAAGGGAGGCCTTTCAGGCCTAGGTTGGACCACTCATTGCCCAATCCAGTTAAAAAATCCAGCTTGAAATAGTTGGCCTAACTCTTACGAGTCTACATCAAAGTGTATAGAGAATCTTGGCCTTCTAGGGCCCCTGTTCCAATTTCCTCTGCCTCAGTTATCCTGGCCATGGCTACCTCTGCTGAAAAAGCTCATTCCTGTATGCATTATTGATTAGCACATAGTTTCTTTAACAACCATACATGACAACTCTTCTAAACATGAAATAAAATTTGGCTCAGCAACATATCAGACTCATGCAATCCAATCCATACAAATCGTTTAATAGTTGTCAATGAGCAGGGGGGTGAACAAGGGTTCTGGGATATATGAGGGGTTGTATTGAGCGAAAAATGTTAAAATGAAGGGGAAAAGATCATGGTTACTGTTCACAGACATCAAACAATCAAATTGTATCGTAAACCAAAAGAATACATTGCTGCAATTCATCTCTGCGATCCTTTAACTGTCATAATACATAATTTATCTTAATTGTAATTAAATTTAGGAACAGGGAGTGGATAGTGAATATGGGAAGGTGAGGGGATTGTAATGTGTGAAAAGTGAAATAATGGTAGGGAAAAGAGCGAATATTGTTCGTAAAATCAATTAAGCAATCCATAAAACAATTATGTATTTAATGCAAACGATCCAACACCAACTAAACAATTATTGTGATCAATTAAACAACTACTGTGTGTTAACACTTGTTCGTTGTCCACATTTAAATCTTCAACACTTTTTATTAATACAGTGTCATCATACTCAGAATCAATATGCCTTTCAAACATCCCGTAAAAAGAATTTTGTTCCTTTCATTTCCTTCATTTATATATAAAACAAAATTCCAATGAACACACAGTCATATTGCTTTAACTTTGTTCAGCACATAAATATCAACCACTGTCCATAAATTCCAAATTCTCAAATCAAACATAGACACAGGTCTCTCTCTGAGTTGCACAGACTCTTTTAAAACATGACCAATTCCATTCCTTTAACAAATTTAATAATTAAAATTGCAATGAAAGCATCCTACCAAACTTGTGCTTTATTCCTGATGGTGCAATACAAAAAAAATGATGCACGATGTCTTTCATAAATCATACACAGTAGACAGCCCAGTCAGAATCATCAACTCTTCAAATTGCAATAATCCAGATCGAGGCAAACTAAACACACAACAACCACCAACTTCCATTTATAACACATTGTAGGAACACACAGACCAACACATAACGGAAGAGGCATCTCTATGACTGCACATTTACGCTTACTCTCAATTGACCAATTAAACAATGTTGAGTTATCAATTCAACTGTTATAATAAAAGGGGGCAGCGACTGTATAACAATTATTGTTTCCAATTACAACTCTCCAACCACCCGATCAAACAGAGACAAGCCAATAATCAAAAACCACTATCAATACTACTCAACAAACTTATGACAGTCAACAAGATACCCGACGGAGTGTGATTGTTGAGTTTATAAAAATCGGGCTCTGTACCAATGAACACAAGAAATAATCTAGGGTTCACTCGATCATCA
>SNQJ01S0124531.1:0-26583 GCA_010110895.2 Picea sitchensis | reverse complement strand
AACCTAGATATTAGGTTGATCCAGATTATATTGATAATGACATGAAAGAAAAGATATAACAAGGAAACACACTAAGATATTGCAGGAAACAAAGTAAAAAACTTATTTACTCAAATTTTATTAATGATTGTTTGGAATACAAAAGACTGTAAAATGAGAAGCACACAAGCTATATGGATGGTGGTATCTTATACCTGAAGAGTGATATATGTGTCGGCTACAATAATTCAAAAGAATATTAATACAAAGAGGAAGAAAATGTGTTTTAAAATAAACCATCAATGAGAAAACCCTAAACATCCAAAACCCTAACCCAAGAAGATAAAACAAAAAAAAGTTTGTGGGTCCTGATTTGGCTAGTTGATATGTCAGCTTCTTGGGGGTGTAAAATTTGCGTACAATATATGTTTGGGGTGCTCAATAGATTTTTGAAAAGGTATAGATAATAAGTACATGTTACAAACATCCTAACATCTTCCTTTAGCTACACGCTAGGTGTTTTTTGCACCAAACAAATGTCGTTTAGGGCCTAAAAAATGGCCCTGAAAAGTTGTAAAAAAATTCCCAAGATGTGGAACCATTCTGAATTAGTGGAACAAGTGGGTGGACACAAATATACATCTATATCATTCCTCCTCCCTTAGGAATAAATGGTAACCATTTCATCAATTTCCTCCATTGTATGGGGAAACTTCTATTGAATCTGACTCTTGGCGAGCCACTTTCCTTAATGAAGAATTTGTCCTACTTTGACAACCCAATAGAGTTGGATGTTCAGTTGGAGGGTGTCATTTGTCTTTGTGTTCATGATATGATCAATTGTTTCCTATTCAATGTATTCATGATTGAGCTTTGTAGGGGACAAGTTCTTGGATACATTCGAAGTGTCTAGGAGAGGTGGAACATATGGTTGAAGCAGTTCCACACAAAATATAGGGTGCAAGCCAAGGAAAGGGTGAATAATTAATTCAAAATAATTCTCATCCATAGCCTTGATGATGGTGTAAGAATCGTATTGGAGTAGGAATATATTTTGATGGGGTCCTATGAGATGCTCCTTCTACAAATGAAACCATACATGATCTCCTACTTGAAACTTGTGTGGTACTGGATGTTGATTGTGGCATTTCTTGTACTTGGAATTGGCTTTCTGCAAAATACCATGAAATTCATGTTGGATGCATTGGATTCATTCAAAAAAAATTCTATTCAATTAGCCTCAGTCTGATCATGGGGGGACTCTTCCTGTGCAGCTGCAATGGGTAGAGCTATGTTAATGAGGGCCAATGGTTGGAACCCCAAGCTCACCTAAAAAGGGTTGTGGCCAATAGAGTTGTGAATGGATCTATTGTAGCTATGTTGAACATAAGGAAGGTTCCCATCACATGTGCACATATGTTTGTAAGTATACATCCTCTATATATGAAAAAAAATCATATTGACTACCTCGATTTTCCCATCAATCTGTGGGTGTAAGGAAGTCGATTTGGTCAGCTTGGTGTCCATCATCAACCATAGGCTGGACTAGAAATTACTGAGGAATATACTGTATGGATCTAAAATAATGGTCTGTGGGATCCCAAAATTAACCCAAACACGTTCAAAGAATATCTTATCTGATCCAAGTGGATATTGGTGGCCACCCACCTATTCCAAATTCCAACTAGCTCATCTGGGAAGTTTTTAGTTCAACATGTTTCTTTGTAATGGGGATATTTCTTTGCAATTGCAGGTTATGCACTTAAGGAGTTATCATGAATCCCTATACAACATCCAGGTGGATATTGGTGGGCACCCACCTATTCCAACTGACTTATTTTCGTAGTTTTCATGTTAGTACATCTTTTTGTACTTCTAGGGCCGTTTTGGGGCTCTAAACAATGTTTTCTTGGATTTACACAGTCAAACTATAGACACAGTTAGAGTTTGATAAAATAATGTGTATTTCTCTAAAATATCTTTCCAACAGGATATCACATGCCTAAAACGAAGATCGTATGCAAAATTTACGACCCCAAGAAGTTAATATACTAACTTACCCCAATGGGGCCAACATGACTTTTGGCACTTCATGTCATAGGGTTAGGTTTTTGGATGTCTAGGGTTTTGGAAATCATTTTTATCATAAAAAGACCTTCAAATCCTCATTGTAATCATCTTCTTGTGAATGAGTGTAACCGTCACATCTCTTATCAGGGATAAATATTCCACCATTCTAGTAAGTCTTGCACTCTATATTTTTATAGTCTCTCGACATTTCTTTCATTACTAGAAATCATGTATTGATGTATTTCTCTATTTTTGGCAATTTTTATGTGTATTTCATCTTAATATCTTTGCTTTCATTGCATTCTGAAAATAATCTGGATCATTGGTATTAGAGCAGGCTTCTCTTGATCGTTTTTTAGTGCATGTCCCCGACGAGGTCTAAGTATAGAAAGTTGGGTCTTGAGCTTGTCTCTATTGATGAAAATCACTCTCGCATGCCCAAGAAACCCTCTATGGTGGAAGAAAATAAAAATACCAGAGAAGAATATTCTATTAACATGTTACTTGAGAAATCTCTCGAGCGATAGAGGGACTAAATTATGGAGAATTTTCCCCACATCCTTCAATGTCTGTCGATAGAAACAGGTGCATCTTCATCAGGTGGTCATTTTGGAGGAACCTTTCCCTTTAAGATACAAGTTAATTTTGATATTCTCGTATTTGAAGGTTAGATAGATGCAGATGCCTTAAAATAATGGTTGAATCTGCTAGGAGGTTATTTCATTTTTCACAATTTTTCTGACAGGGAAAAGATCACCTCTCCTCAAGGCTCTCCCCCATGTCAAACATTGGTGGGAAAATTATTGGGAGAAAAGTTCCACAGAGGAATCTGGAATATATGGGGCCAATCCCATTTGGGGATTTTTTCTAGATGCGGTCAAGGAACAATACTACCCTTTTGATAACTATGAAGACCAGTACATGAGATGGACCACACTATAACAAGAGAAGAGCCAAAAGTGTCAGAGTTCACAAATACTTTCCATACCTTATGCACCAGATGGGTATCAAAGAATTTGAGTGACATATGGTTCTAAAATATCATGGGGCTCTGCGTAGGTACATCCAAACCAAAATGGATTTCCCAAACATATCATCATTGGGAGTTTCCTATCGATATGTTGTCAAAATAAAGCACAAATTTAGGCACCAGAACAAATGGGAGTTCGATTTTGCAAATATGTCGTAGACAAAGAATGGTAAATACAGACCTAACCAAGATCCTCCTAAAAACCATTCTAAGACACATGAAAAGAAGGGTAAATAAAAGACAAAGAATGACACTGGGAAGTGGTGCGACTTCCACAAAATCCCCTGGCACAACACCGATGAATGTCAGTCAAAAAATTCATTGGTGGTCGAGGTCAAAGACAAGTAGTTGAACCTTGACTCAGAATATGATCCAAAAAATATTGAAAATAGGTGGATCATCAACACAGACCCCACTACTACTGTCGCGACTGCAATAATTAAAAATTAGGAACTAGTAGATCTTGAAGAGGGGGAGCACCTCTTCTATTCACATATGTGGGTGAAGGGAACCATGTTGCATTATATTTTTTATAGTAGAAACCATAAGAACATCATATCAGTTGAGGTCGTCAAATAGTTACGGCTGTCAACAAAACCACACCCACAACCATACAACATCAGGGGACTTCACCAGGGATGATATTTTTGTTTCAACCAGTAGTGTCGCTTGTCCTATGGCATCCAACCCTTCAAGGATGAGGCAGTGTGTGATATTCCCCCTATTGATGTTTGTAATTTTGTTTTGGACAAACCATATATGTGGAAACATCATGTTGTTTATGAGTCTCGACCCTGTAGTGTCATTATTACCCTAGGGGGTCAGATCTACAAGATACCAAAGGTAGTTTTGACTATTGTTCCACCAAAATAGTGTCAGAAGGTAATATCTCATACTGAAAAATTCATCCTCTTCAAAGTCTGTTAAAAGGATGCATAGAAGTCAACTACAACCACTACAACCTCAACACCTTCTATCTAGTAGAAGCAGATTCCAAATATTGTTTCTTCACCTACGATGTTGCCTACACAATTCCCCATCAATCACAAATACAAGAGGCTAGTGGAACATATTCAACCCTGCCATCTAGAAGTTCATGACAACCTTCCACAGACCAAGAATCATAACTTCTTCAACAAGGCATGCATCTCACCAAGATTCATATTTAGATTCAGAAAATGATTTCCCCTCTTCCCCGGGCACTCAACACAATGGAGACCATTTCTTCCTAAGGGGGGAGGATTGATCCATATAGATATTGGTGGCCACCCACCTATTCCAAATTCTAACTGGCTCATCTGTACACTTTTGAGTTCATCACGTTTCTCTATAATAGGGACATTTCTTTGTAATTGTGGGTTCTGCACTTACGGGGCTATCCTGAAGACCTGCACAACATCCAAGTGGATATTTGTGGCCATCCACCTATTCCAACTAACTTATTTTTTAATTTTTCATGTCAGTACATCTTCTTGTGCTTCTAGGGTCGTTTTGGGGCTCTAAATAGTTTTTTCTTGGCTTTCCATAGTCAAACTATAAATATTGCATGGTATGATATACTTGAAGACATATTGTCAAAGATTTGACGAATAAAAAGGATTTTGCAGTATTGCCACTAATTTTTCCACTCCAAAATGTATTTCTTCCCAACTGTAATGATGTTCCCAAATCACCTTTCATGCTCACTTGAAGGAACACAAATATGGATTAGATGGAATAGCAGTCCATCCCAAATATGAAAATACGGAACTAATTTTCCTATGCTCAATGTTTAATAGGTAGTAAAAAAGTCAGAACTATTATTGTATAATTGTGGCCGCAAAGAGGTCTCATTCTCACAAGATTTAAGAATTGTGTTTATCACCACAACTGGGGATTGATTGAGGTAGTTTACAACATGGTTGGTGTTTCCCTTCTAATACTTGATGTTCAATTGTAATTGTTGCAGGTACATGGACCACTTCTAATGGCGGTCACTTTGTAACTTTCCTTCTTTCTGCATGAATTGCACAACCCTATGATTAGTGTGGATGATCATTTCCTTTCCTAGAATGTAATGGTTCCAGTATCGACATGTCTACATAATGGAGTACATTTATTTTTCATAAGTGAGGTATCTGGGGAAAATATCAAATTATGTTTCACCATGATAGGACACCGGATTCCCATGTTGAGTGAGGACTACACTGATAGAATAATATGAATCATCTATCTCAATCTCAAATGGTTGTTTCAGGGATGGGTGATTTTAGGGGCGAAATTTCACTCATGGGCGAAATTAGGGGGTTTGGAATTTTGGTTGGGCGAATTATTTACATGGAGTGGTTTGAGGGATTTGTAAATATATATCCCCAAGTTTATTTTCAAAACATTATATATAAAACCCTTAGCCCATGGATATTTGTTAGGGAAGAGCATGGAAATCCATTTTTGCCCCTTAAAATTCGAACTAGATCCTCCCATTCGCCCCGATTTTCTACTAAAGGCAATGATTCAGAGGTATTTCACCCCCATTTTCTAGTAATGGAAATTATTAAGAGCTATTTCGCCCTAATTTTATGGTACCGGCAATTATTCAAAGGTATTTTTCCATGGGTGCCCTCAAATCAGGAGTGGAGAGGCCCTACAACTGCCTTACCTTACCTACATTGAAGGTTGAGGGGAAAGAGTGAACAGTGGGGACAAATGCATATTCATGTCATATGAAGACAAGCATGATCAACTTTGATTGTACACATTTTGTTTTATTTTTTATTTTTTGTGCAACCCAAATCTAAGATCTTACAGGTAAGATGCCTGTCGTTCTTGCCAAAAACAGAGTTATTTTCTCCACATATTAATATTTTGTACTAAAAAAAGGTTTCAATTATTATAAGGATGGAAATTTTCTTACCTCCTGCTTTTGATTCTACAGAATCTACCACCGGTGTTATTTACTTTGATGAAATCAACATAACCCCATTTGGATGAATATTACTTGTTGGACATGGAGAACACAATGGTGGAAATTGATTTTATTAATGTTCAGTCTGTCCTTACTGAACCAAGACACATAATAGTAATAGGTTCTGTAGCGAAGCTATAACCAACCATTTTTTTTTTTCCTTTATATGGACTTTTCTAATTACTGAAAATTATATTATGAGGGCTAAGGGTACCAATTGTACCTAGAATATTGACACTGTATTCTTATAATCTACATGATACATTCATAGCAGTGAATTTCTTCCTTCCTATGAGAATTTGGTTTATAGTGTGCAATAATTGTCACATTTGATTCTATACAGTCTGTGAGTAAATGTTTTTTTGCATTTATCTATGTTTGTCTAATGGTCCAAGTTTCTTTCATATTCAAAAAGGAGACTTGCATATAAATGTCACCAACTGGGGAGCTACACTAGTCTCCCTCACTCTTCTTGATGCTAAAGGTAATATTACCTCTAAACCCTAAGCTATCTTTCAACTCCTTTACCATATTTTCAGTACTATCATGGCATTAAACATGTTAATGTCTATTCTCTTTTACAATATTTTTAGTAATCTCATGGAATTAAACATATTAATGTCTACAGGTCATATAGCAGATGTTTCTCTTGGACATGACTCTTTAGCTTCATACATGGTATCAAATCAAATGTTTCTATGTATTAGAATTTCTATTTGGTACAGCAAGAATTTTTCCATAAACTTTCATAGCATTAGCACTTCTATGTGGTACAACAAGAATTTTTCCATAAACTTTCACAGTATTAGCATTTCTATGTGGCACAACAATAATTTTTCTATAAAATTTCACAGTTCTACCTTATCATATCAAATGTATCTATGTATTAGTATCTCTATTTTGTATAGCAAGAATTTGTTTCCATAAATTCTCACAGTTCTTCCTTAACTTTCACAGTTCTTCCTTCCACATGGGCTCAAATCTCTAGTTTTAGATGGAGTTTGTTGTATGTACATTACAATGTGGGATATGGTGGATTGTCTTGTGATGATATGAGATTGATTATTGATGCATAACGTGAGCTCCACTAAGGCTTACCTTGGTGCCATTCTGGGTCGTGTCTCCAACAGAGTCAAGAATGCACAGTTTATGCTAAACGGGGAAACCTACTATTTGCCCAAGAACGATGGCAATAACACTCTCCATGGTGAATTTCTTCTTGCCTTCCTTTTCCAGTTTTGCATTTATTTGGCTAACTAGAGCCCTGTAAAAAAATATTCATGTATGTGAACACATCATGTTGGGTTACATATATGTGTGCACTATGTATTGATGACAGTTTGGTGGTATGTATGAATACAGGAGGGTTGAGAGGCTTTGAAAATGTGCTATGGAAGGTGAATGAATATAGGGGAGGAAGGAACCCATCTTTTAATTTCACCTACCACAGCTTCGATGGGGAACGAGGTGAATCTAGATGTGATTTATATTTAAGTTTACTTACCATAGCTTCGATGGGGAAAAAGGTGATTTAGATTTTGAATATGGGTGGGATCTTATTGTGGACTTTAAAATCTCATCTCCTTGTCTCTGAGAGGTATTTCAACCTCCAAAGGTGCATACTCTTAAATTGGTTGGTAGGTAGAAATGGGGTTTGGTTGAAACAAAGGATTGTGGGTTTGCTGGTTGAAAATACTTGTGTGTGCTAGACTGATCTGAGAGATTTTGATTAGGTCTAATAGCACTCCAGACTGCAGGCATGGAATAAAATTGCAAGAAAGTGCAGACCTATTAATTGTCCTGATAACTGTGAGATGCACTGGAACTATTAATAAATTATAGACTGATGTTTACTATATTAATAGTTTAGGGGATGAAAAATCACAATTTTGGACAATGCAATTGCAAATTCTAATATTGTAAATGGATTTGTCGACCCTGTTTTCATTGTAACAACTCCTCACTGCAATTCCAATGATAAAAAATTGTGATTCTACCTATCCCTTAAAAATACTTTGATGAAATCGACATAACCCCATTTGGATGAATATTACTTGCTGGACATGGAGAACACAATGGTGGAAATTGGTTTTATTAATGTCTAGTATGTCCTTACTAAACCAAGACATGGAATAGTAACAGGTTCTGTACCGAAGCTATAACCAACCATCTTTTTTTTTTCTTTATATGGACTTTTCCAATTACTGAAAATTATATTATGAGGGCTAAGGGTACCAATTGTACCTAGAATATTGACACTGCATTCTTATAATCTACATGATACATTCATAGTAGTGAAGTTCTTCCTTCCTGTGAGAATTTGGTTTACAATGTGCAACAATTGTCACATTTGATTCTATACAGTCTGTGAGTAAATGTTTTTTTGCATTTATCTATGTTTGTCTAATTGTCCAAGTTTCTTTCATCTTCAAAAAGGCGAATTGCATATAAATGTCACCAACTGGGGAGCTACACTGGTCTCCCTCACTCTTCCTGATGCTAAAGGTAATATTACCTCTAAACCCTAAGCTATGTTTCAACTCCTTTACCATATTTTCAGTAGTATCATGGCATTAAACATGTTAATGTCTATCCTCTTTTACCATACTTTCAGTGATCTCATGGAATTAAACATATTAATGTCTACAAGTCATATAGCAGATGTTTCTCTTGGACACGACTCTTTAGCTTCATACATGGTATCAAATCAAATGTCTCTATGTATTAGAATTTCTATTTGGTACAACAAGAATTTTTCCATAAACTTTCATAGTATTAGCATTTCTATGTGGTACAATAATAATTTTTCCATAAACTTTCATAGTATTAGCATTTCTATGTGGCAAAACAATAATTTTTCCATAAACTTTCACAGTTCTACCTTATCAAATCAAATGTATCTATGTATTAGTATTTCTATCAATTGTATCTATTTGTACGGCAAGAACTTTTTTCCATAAATTCTCACAGTTCTGCCTTAACTTTCACAGTTCTTCCTTCCACATGGGCTTGGATCTCTATTTTTAGAGGAGTTTGTTGTATGTACATTACAATGTGGGATATGGTGGACTGTCTTGTGATGATATGAGATTGATTATTGATGCAGAATGTGAGCTCCACTAGGCCTTAACTTGGTGCCATCCAGGGTCGTGTCTCCAACAGAGTCAAGAATGCACAGTTTATGCTAAATGGGGAAACCTACCATTTGCCCAAGAATGATGGAAATAACACTCTCCATGGTGAATGTCTTCCTGCCTTCCTTTTCCAATTTTGCATTTATGTGGCTAACTAGAGCCCTGAAAAAAAATATTCATGTATGTGAACACATCATGTTGGGTTACATATATGTGTGCACTGTGTATTGATGACAGTTTGGTGGTATGTATGAATACAGGAGGGTTGAGAGGCTTTAACAATGTTCTATGGAAAGTGAATGAATATAGGGGAGGAAGGATGACGCAAACCGCACCCTCTGCCTCAGCAAAGGCCTCTGCGCTGACCTCCCAGTCTTAAGGATCATTCAAAGTTCACCCTCCAGCCTGAGTGGCTCCTTCGATTCTTCCCTGGAATATTTATTTGAATTTGACCCACAGGTCTTTTTCAACACCTTACAACCTTTAGGCCCGGTTCTTTCTCCGTTCCCAACAGAAAGTCACAATCGGGTTTCGGGGTTTTCCAATCCTCGATGTCACAAATCCCAGCTTCCTTGAATTCCTGATCTCTGATATCTCGATGCGCTCCCTTTTTTCTTTAGGCCCTCCTGGCTATGCCCCTAGTCCACACAAACTCCTCTTATATGACCGCAGTCATACCTCTTCTCGGGATTCGGGGTTTCGAATGTCGAAATGTATTAAACCTCTTATCCACGGAATCCTCGATTTCCCAATTCTCGGTCTTCCGATTAATGACTCTTCCTTTCGGGAAATTCCCCGAAAGCTTCGATCTCGGCCACACACCCTCAAGGATGGACGATCTTTGCCACTTTGGGGTTTTCACCACGGAAATTCCCGAACACTCATCCTCGTGACTCTTGATTTCACGAATGCTGAAATCCCGATGGCTACCCTCTCGTCGAGATTTTCCTCCTCCTGTTCACAGAACCTAAACCTTGTGCAACTCCCAGCCAATCTAACGACTGACGGGTATTTGAATGAGATCTGACGGTCCTCAATCCCCTAAGCTTTTAATCCTCGACACTTCTTCCGTAATATCCCTACTCCTCGGTGAGATCTAATGGCTCACGGGAGTTCGCAAATTCTCCTCGGAGAATTCTGACCGTCCGTATTTCCCGATGACTTCTGGGAAATGACTAAGTGTTCCTCTGCGGAACTCATCCACCCGCACGCAATCTTGTGACGCTTCTTGAGCACTCCACGGAACAATCTTCCTATGCTTATCCTCAACAAATTACTCGAAGGTCCTGTACCCCCTGATCTTTCCCAACTCTAAATCTTTCAGAACACTTTTCCCACACTCCTTGCAGAAAAAATTCAACCACCTCCAAGGGTTGAATCCTTTCAACCCTACGCACCCCTGCAACAACAGTCCCTCGACGTCTTACTCAGGTTCACAACCCTGAGCTTAGCTTGGCCCACGCACTCCTTGCATGGCACTTGTGCTCAACTGCACTCAAGAATGAATTGAGAACAAAAGTTACTCTATTTGAACCCTCTTTCAATGCACTCCTTGTAGACACTTCGTCTGCAATCCTTGCAGGAATCCTTTGGCTCAGATAGAGAAACAATTGAAACTCATTCCCAATTCTCTTCAGTATTCAAAATCAAAGCATGAAATCACATACACAACATATAAATCAAATGTATAACAGGAAGCAAACATTCATGAGCATAACATCAATACACAGAGAACAACACAAACCATGAATTTGAACCAATTCTTTCTATTAATTCAAATGTTTGTACATGGGTGTTCTTACACAGCTCTCTGCATGCTATTGCTCTTCCTTCTTTCGAATAATCTTACAATGCAGAATGAGGGTGTCTATATCCCGTTTCCTTCTTGTGCTCTCAAACTGTCTAATCTAGAATTAAATTCTATCTACCTGTATTAACTACTTTAAATGCTTCCTACCTACTAAGGACGAGAGATAAAGGCTCAAGGTCTGATTACATTATACAAGTGTGCCTCATCTTAATGACTTCATTTAAGATCACGCAACAACTCCTAAGGTGATTTCAAAATTTGTGTTGGTTTGTCCATCAGTCTCTTGCTTCCATGCTGGCTCGCTTGATGTGGGAGATGCTTCTGCATCATACTCCCTCACTTGAAAATTTTCATGGGATCTTGTCCATGAGCTCACACATGGTCTGTCCATGCTTCTGTATCTCTTGTTCGGTCTCCTAGCTGGAATATTCAACAGGATGGTTCTTCCATTTGACCAGATACTCAAGGTATTACTTTCACTTGGTCCTCTTACTCACTCTCTTGTCCAATATGCACTCCATCTATGGCTTATCTGCAACCAGCATCTGCTTCGTCCACTGGATCACTGGCTACTAATTTCCTGTCATTGTTTCTTCAGCCTTATATGGGTACAAATATGAGATATTGAATATCGGAGAAATTTCGATCCCATCTGGTAATTCAATACCGTAAGCATTTGCCCCACATTTCTTCAAGACCCTGCATGGCCTGATTTTCTTCATCTTCAGCTTATTATATGTTCCTCTCGGGAACCTTTCTTTTCTCAATTGTGCTAGAACCAAACCACCAACCTCAAACTGAATTTGTCTTCTGTGTTGATCTTCCCTGCGTTTATATTCCTGGCTTGAATTCTGCAATCGTTCCTTCACCTTACTGTGAAGTTCCCTCATCACCTCTGCGAATTCTTTTGAACTATCGCTCCTAGTCGCAGTCTGTTCTAAATCCCTCAATTCAGAAATTCCCCTTGGTTGCATGCCATAGACAACCTGAAATGGAATATGCCCTGTGCTCCTATTAACTGAGTCATTATAAGCAAATTCTGCCTGTGGTAATATGTTGTCCCACTGTCTATGGTGCTCTGTCACCAAGCTCCTCAGTAAGTCTCCCAGAATTCTGTTCACCACTTTCTTTTGTCCATCCGTCTGAGGATGATAAGTTGAACTAAATTCCAGGTTAGTCCCCAGCTTCTTCCATAAGGTTCTCCAAAAATTCCCTATGAATTTGGTGTCTCCGTCTGAAACTATACTTTTCGGAAACCCATGAAGTCGAATGACCTCTTTGAAACACAGGTTCGTAATGTGAGTTATGTCACTAGTCTTTTGACATGGAATTAAGTGTGCCATTTTGGAAAATTATCCACCACCACAAAGATTGAATCACAACCTCTTTGTGTTCTTGGCAACCCCAATACAAAATCCATGTTAATCGCATCCCACGGCCTCTCTGGTATGGGAAATGGTTGATAAAACCCTGCATTCTACTTTCTTTCCTTCGAATGCTGGCAAATTCTACATCTGTCCATGAATATCTTGACATCCACTAGCATTCTCAGCCAAAAATACGACTCATTCAGCTTTGCGAACATCTTGTCATTACCGAAATTCCCTGCCAGTCCTCCACTGTGTTTCTCCTTCAACAGATTCTCCCTCATGGAGCATTTAGAAATACATAATTGATTGCCCCTGAACAACAATCCTTCCTGGATCATATACTCTATCCATAGGTTTCTATCTATGAGAATTGGATTCTCAGCTGCTTCATACGCTTCCTTAAAATCTGGTCATCTGCGCACATGTCCCTGAGATCATCAAAACCCAACGTTTTGACTCTGAACTCCTGCAACATCAAACACTTCCTACTCAAAGCATCAACAAATTTGTTAGCAGTACCAAAAATATGTTTTATCACAAAAGTGAAATTCTGCATATACTCAACCCATTTGACATGTTTCTGATTCAACTTTTCTTGTTGAGTCACAAACTGTAGTGCGTGATTGTCACTGTACAAGACAAACTCTTTGGGTATCAAGTAATGCCTCCATTTCTTCAGTGCCTGTATGATAGCGTAAAATTCCTTATCATAAGTGGAATATTTCAACTTTGCTTCATTCAGCTTCTCGCTAAAATACGCTATCGGCCTGTCTTCCTGACTCAAGACTGCTCCGATTGCAAATCTGCTTGCATCGCATTTCACTTGAAATGTCTTTTGGAAATCCGAAAACACAAAAACTGGTTGTTCCGTGATTCTCCTCTTCAACAGATTAAAACTCTTCTCGACTTCTTCAGTCCAGTGAAAAGACTTGTGTCTTTTCTTCACTATATCCATCATTGTTGGACTAATTCCACTAAAATTCCTAATGAATTTTCAGTAGAAACTAGCCAATCCATGAAAACGTCTTACCTTGAATACATTCCTCAGTGATGGCCAATTCTTGATTACCTCCACCTTATCTGGATCCATCCTCAACTCATTTTCCGAAATAACAAACCCCAAGTAAATGAGCTCTGTCTTCATGAATGAGGATTTCTTCATGTTTATCAACAACTTCTCCTGCTGCAATTTCTGCATCACTGTAGCCAAATGCTTCAGATGCTCCACTGTTGTTTTACTGAAAACCAGTATGTCATCCAAATACAAAATGACAAATTTCCCGATGAACTCCTTCGGGACTTCGTTCATCAACCTCATGAAGGTACTTGGTGCATTTGTTAAGAAAAACAGCATAACAAGCCATTCATACAACCCCTCATTGGTTTTGAATGCTGTCTTCCACTCATCACCCTCTCTCATGCGAATCTGGTGATAACCGCTTTTCAAATCAATCTTTGAATAATACTTTGCTCCACTGAAGAAATCCATCAGATCATCCATCCTTGGCAATGGAAATCTATACCTGATGGTTATCTTGTTAATCTCCCTCGAGTCAGTACACATCCTCTACCCTCTGTCTTTTTTCGGACTGAGTACTGTTGGAACATCACATAGACTCAAGCTTTCCCTGACTAATCCTTTGTCCAACAAATCCTTGACTTGCCTCTTAACTTCTTCATTCTCTTGCAGCGTCAATCTGTACATGGCTTTGTTTGGAAAACTGGCTCCTAGTATGAGATCAATATGATGACTCACACTTCTGATCGGTGGCAGCGAAAGAGGTAATTTTTCCACGACTATATCAACGAACTCTCCCAGCAGTTCCTAAATCTCCTCTGGAAAATCATCCACTCTGGTGCTAGTCAGAACAATCTTCGGCTTTCTGACCACAATGAACTGTGGATCCTCCTTCTTCTTAACCTCTGTAAGAAGTTCCTTCCCACTCATGAGAAGTAATGTATTGCTTGCTTCCAGCTTCACCTCCTTATCCTTAATTGGAAGCAACATGTGTGTCCTCCCATTCTTCTCCAGGGTGTATGTGTTCATTTGCCCATCATGAATCACATTCCTATCATATTTCCCTGGTCTACCCAGAAATAGATGACACACATCCATAGGAATGACATCACACAAGATTTTATCATTATATCCACCTATCTTGAATTCAACTAAACATTGTTTAGTGACAGTTACCTGGTGTCCTTTCTGTAGCCACGAAACTCTGTATGGGCTTGGATGATCAGTCATTTCCAGCTCCAGCTTCTCTACCATATCTGTAGACACAATATTATCCATGCTACCACTGTCTACAATGACCTTGCATACCCTATCCTTGGTCTTGCAAGCAGTCCTGAAAAGTCTGGTCCTTTGGACTGAACTTTCCACCTCCTTCTCAGGTGTCAAAAGAACTTTTCGCATCATCAGTGATCTTTCGCCTTCATCGTCTTCTGCTTCAACATCCCGCCTCTGTGCCTTGGCGATGTGAGCTTCTCCAGTTTATTTCTTTTTCTCGGGACACTCGTAAGACTTATGCCCATTCTTTCTGCATGTGAAGCATGTGGTTACTCCACCTCTTCCTCTTCCTCTACCTCTAATACGAGGAAAAGTATTGTTGTCATCATCATCTCCTCTCTACTCAACATATTTCTACCCTCCCTGTGAGGTTCCACCTTTCTCTATTCGTTTACATTTAGGCTCAGACCCGAACTTCCAGTCCTCCTTGGGCTTCTGATACTTATCCTGGGCAACTGATTTGCCTCTGGGTTAACTTCTGCCTCGACCTCTTTGACTTTGCTTTCGGCTCAACTTCTCTTCCTCTTTTAGAGCCATCTGATAAGCATCCTCCACCATTCGGATGGTCAACATACTCATCTCATCCTGAACTTCATATCTTAGGCCATTCATATACTTAGCTACTTTTTCATCATTGCTTTCACAATGACCCGCCCTGATATTCAGCCTATAAAATTCTTTAGTATATTCCTTCACTGACATCAGCTTCTGTCTTAGGTTCTGCATTCTCCTGAATAGAGAAATTTGATAATCCATGGGAATGAATTTTTCCTTCATCTTTGCAATCATCCTATCCCAGCTCTTAATCTTATGCTTGCCTTGGCAATGCCTGTCCACTTGTAGTTCATCCCACCACAAGGCTTCATGTCCTTTTAATCTCATAATGGCATGCTTGACCTTCTTGTCCTCTTCGACATCTTCATAGTCAAAATATGTGTCTAGAGATCTAATCTAGTCTAGAATCTCATCTACATCCAGATTTCCCTCATAAACTGGAATGTCCATCTTCGCCTTTGCACCCATCCTTGCAACAACTTTAATAAAGCGTTCATTGGCTGCATCTTCTACTGTGACTTCTTCGTCTCCATGCCCAGCATCATCTTCACTTTCGGACTCACTGATATCTCCTACATCAGCTATGCGTTTTTGTCTTATCTCCATGTCCACAAGTCTGGCGCGTATATTATGCAGATCTCTTTCTACTTCTAGACTCTGCACCTGTCTACCCCTTCCTCTGGACGTCTCCCTTTCCTCCTCTGGATCGGGTGATTATCTATCTCTTCTCCTCGGCAGCATGGTGAATCTTCCTTCTCCCTACTACAGAAAGCAATGAAGCTCTTCTAAGATCTTATACCAAACTGACGCAGACCGCACCCTCCACCTCAGCAAAGGACTTTGCGCTAACCTCCTGGTCTTAAGGATCGTTCAAAGTTCTCCCTCGATCCGGAGTGGCTCCTTCGATTCTCCCCTGGAATCTTTATTTGAATTTGACCCACAGGTCTTTTTCAGCACCTTACATCCTTTAGGCATGGTTCTTTCTCCATTCCCCACAGAAATTCATAATCGACTTTTGGGGTTTTCCAATCCTCAATGTCACAAATCCCAGCTTCCTCGAAATCCCAATCTCCGATATCCCGATGCGCTCTCTTTTTGCTTTAGGCCCTCCTGGCTATTCCCCTAGTCCACACAAACTCCTCTTATATGACTGCAGTCATACCTCTTATCAGGATTTAGGGTTTCGAATGTCGAAATGTATTAAACCTCTTGTCCACGGAATCCCCGATTTCTCGATTCTCGGTCTTCCGATTAATAACTCTTCCTTTTGGGAAATTTCCCAAAAGCTTCGATCTCGGCCATGGACCCTAAAGGATTGACGGTCTTCACCACTTCATGGTTTTCACCGTGGAAATTCCCGAACACTCATCCTTGTGACTCCTGATTTCATGAATGTCAAAATCCTGATGGCTACCCTCTCGTCGAGATTTTCCTCCTCCTGTTCACAAAACCTAAACCTTGTGAAACTCTCGGCCAATCTAACAACTGATGGGTATTTGAATGAGATCTGATGGTCCTCAATCCCCTGATCTTTTAATCCTCGATGCTTTTACCGTAATCTCCCTACTCCTCGGCGAGATCTAACGGCTCACGGGAGTTCGCGAATTCTCCTCGGAGAATTCTGACCATCTGTCTTTCCCGATGACTTCTGCAAAATGACTAAGTGTTCCTCCGCGGAACTTGTCCACCTGCATGCAATCTTGCGACACTTCTTGAGCACTCCACAACACAAGCTTCCTATGCTTCTCCTCGACAAATTACTCGAAGGTCCTATACCTCCCGAGCTTTCCCAACTCTAAATCTTTCAGAACACTTTGCCCACACTCCTTGCGGCAGACATTCAACCACCTCCAAGGGTTGAAACCTTTTGACCTTGCGCACCCCTACAACAAGAGTCCCTTGACATCTTACTCAGGTTCACAACCCTGAGCTTAGCTTGGCCTGTGCACTCCTTGCATGACACCTGTGCCCAACTGCACTCAAGAATGAATCGAGAACAAACGTTACTCTATCTGAACCCTCTATCAATGCACTCCTTGTGGACACTTCATCTACACTCCTTGCAGGAATCCTTTGGCTCAGATAGAGAAACAATTGAAACTCATTCCCAATTCTCTTCATTCTTCAAACTCAAAGCATGAAATCACATACAATGCATATAAAACAAATGTATAACAGGAAGCAAACATTCATGAGCATAACATCAATACACAAAGAACAACACAAACCATGAATTTGAACCAATTCTTTCTATTAATTCAAATGTTTGTACATGGGTGTTATTACACAGCTCTCTGCATGCTCTTGCTCTTCCTTCTTCCGAATAATGTTACAATGCACAATGAGGGTGTCTATATCATGTTTCCCTCTTGCGCTCTCAAACTGTCTAATCTAGAATTAAATTCTATCTACCTGTATTAACTACTTTAAATTCCTCCTACCTACTAAGGACGAGAGCTAAAGGCTCAAGGTCCAATTACATTATACAAGTGCGCCTCATCTTAATGACTTCATTTAAGATCACGCAACAACTCCCAAGGTGATTTCAAAATTTGTGTTGGTTTGTCCAGCTGTCTCTCTCTTCCGTGTTGGCTCGCTTGACGTGGGAGATGCTCCTGCATCAAAGGAGGCCATCTGTTAAGTTCACCTACCATAGCTTCGATGGGGAACAAGGTGAATCTAGATGTGATTTAGCTTTAGGTTCACTTACCACATCTTCGATGGGGAAAAAGGTGATTTATATTTTGAATATGGGTGGGAACTTACTGTGGACTTTAAAATCTCATCTCCTTTCCTCTGAGAAGTATTTCAACCTCCAAAGGTGCATACTCTTAAATTGGTTGGTAGGTAGAAATGGGGTTTGGTTGAAACAAGGGATTGTGGGTTTGCAGGTTGAAAATACTTCTATGTGCTAGATTGATCTGAGAGATTTTTATTAGGTCTAATAGCACTCCAGACTGCAGGCATGGAATAAATTTGCAAGAAAGTACAGACCTATTAACTGTCCTGATAACTGCAAGATGCACTGGAACTATTAATAAATCACAGACTACTTGTTTACTATATTAATAGTTTAGGGGATGAAAAATCACAATTTTGGACAATGCAATTGCAAATTATAATATTGTAAATGGATTTGTCGACCCTGTTTTCATTGTAACAACTCCTCACTGCAATTTCAATGATAAAAAATTGTGATTCTACCTATCCATTAAAAATACAAGAAGATAATAAGTCAAAGTTTTGGTTGATATAAGACATGTTCATGTCATTCTCACTGGCAAGTTCCTTTTAATTTTCAATATGTCACATTCTCTTATGTTGACAGTCTTTGTCCCATAGAAAATTAAAGGTTTTATTATATCATTATCATGGAAATTTGAAAATCAGATTCCAAGAAACTATCAGCCCAGATCTTTGGTGCTCTAGAAGACCTTTCCAGTGACTATAAGATGCGAAAATTTGGACTTTGAGGCCATTGTTAGATAAGCCATTGTTAGATAAGCCCAAAACTGGTAGGTCGGGGATGCCCTGGAACTCCTTGTCAAAGGCAAAAAAAATGAAATTGGTTATAGATGGATATGCAACAACTAAATTTGCTCTAGAAATGATTTGGACAGACATTGATTATATGGATTTCTTCAAGGATTTTACTCTAGATCCTGTGAATTTCCCTAAGATAGAAATGCAAAAGTTTGTTGAACGAATCCATGCTAATGGGAAGAAATATGTTCTCCTTATTGACCCAGGTAAGGCACAACTCATTATTTTCATATAATGGGATAAAAAGAACATAGAGAAAGGAATAAGAACTGAATTGTGCCATATTAGTATATTCTAAACAGACAAATAATTTTATTAATTATGCAAGAATAATCTTAAATGAAACATACAAGACTTTTCAGAGGGATAAAAGATGATTTTTTTGTTAAATGAGGAGGTGTACCATATCTGGCATAAGTGTGGCTAGGCCTAATACACAGTTTTTTTGGAAAACTCAATCCCAATACACATTTGTTTTCGACAAAACAAATCTTTGATTTTTATGAGACAATTGCATTGAATGGCCTTTGGCTTGATATGAATGAAGTTTCCAACTTCTGTAGTGGGATCACATGTTCCTTGTCGAAGGAAGGGGATTTTCATGCACAAACATATTGTTTCTTAGTTTTGTAAAAATGACAACACCACCAAATGGGATGATCCCCCTTACAAAATCAATGCTTCTGGAATACAAAGACCACTAGGTATCATAACCATGACTACTAGTGTAGTTCACTATGATGATATCTTGGATTACAATGCTAATAATCTATATGGGATATCAAAGGCTATCATGAAAAACATAGCATTGAAATTGGCATTAAATAATATGCCATTCATACTAACCCATTCTACCTTTTCTGGGTGAGGGGCCCATACTGCACATTGGATAGGAGACAATGTTGCAACATGGGATGATCTCTGGTACTCCATACCTACAATGTTCATCTTTGGATTGTTTGGATTCCCAATGGTAGGTGTTGATATTTGTGGATTTTCACAAGACACAACCGAAGATGTTTGCAATAGGTGGATTCAACTAGTCTCCTTTTATCATTTTTCTAGAGATCACTCCATCAAAGGATCAAAGCGCCAAGAGATTTACTTATGGGATTCAGTCACAAGGTCTGTAAATAAGGTGTTAGGTCTGAGATACAAACTTCTTTCTTATATCTACACATTGTCTTTTGAATCTCACACTAAAAAGTGAAGTGAAGTTTTATCTTGGGTTTACCCTTGAAGAATATTAATGATGGTGTATTTACAACAATACTTACAGTTGGTCCAGTGAGTTAAAGAAAATAAGTAATTTGAAAATATAGCAGCTTGATAGTGAAATTTTATAAACAACATTCAAAATGCATGTGGAGGGGGCTATATAATTACCACTGTAATTCGACTTGGACTGGACATGACTTGCCTAAAAATTGGAAAAAGTTAGGAAACTCAGAAGGTCAATTTGATCGAGGCACAACCTTCCAATAACTAATTGCCAACCAGGACTACAAAACTTGCAAGCAGTGAAAATTGTTGAGGTGCACAATGCAAAGGGAGCCCAAATTTGAGCCATATGCAGTTGTTAAAAGTCAAGGACATATCATCCAAGCAATTCTCTATAGCCATGTCTACCAAGCATAACCCTAAGTGAATAATTGTTATTCAAGCTACCAGAAATATCACTGGAAAGCCAAAAATGGCTCATCAGTATGCTGACCATAATAACATCATCTTCCAAGCCTATGAGAACATGATGAATACTGAGCATAAGAAAGCAATGCAGATGACTCAGACTATACATTGGCAAAGAAGGCAATGAAAGGAAGAATAAATGAAAATCTTTTTCTAAGTGAGAATGGCTAGCAACTAGTAAGTAGGCATTGTGAGTGACTCGTTTCTTGCAGTCGCAGAAGAGAAAACTGTAAAAGAAGCTGCAACTTGAATAGAAACATACAAGAAACCTTCAAGAAAAAGTAACTAGAAAAAGACATGGTCTTACAGGTAAAGCCAACTACAATGTAGTTTGTCTCGATTGGCCAAAAACTAAATGGAATTGATTCAGCCAGGACAGACAATCAACTTATTCAGCAATTTATTTACTTTTTGTGGGCCAATGTTGATCACAAAAGGCCTCCACCATGTGCAAAGGGAGGTTTGATTCATTCCCAAGGACTTTGGGGATATTATTGTCTTTGAAAGTTTGATGTTAAGATTCAGAGAGAAACACTACACCCAATGAGTTTATCAAAGCAACTTGATTTCCTTTATATCAAAATTTGAGCCACATAGTGAGTTGTGTGGGAAAATGTGGGAAAGGATTACAAACTATTTCTCAAATGGAATGGGAGGATTATAAATCTATTTCTCAAATGGAATGGGGAGTAAATCTACTCTGCCATTTATTTTAGCAACCAATCTTTATGGTCGACACCATGCTATCATGGAGTGTTCAAACCCTTGGGAGATATACCATCGTCTAATGATATAAGACTTTTATAAGAAGGGCATTAGAACCATAAATGACTTATATGGAACCCCAAGGAGGGTTAACATTAAACAATTTGTTAATCTCTCTAAATGTAATAGGCTGGTCATTAAAGAAAAATACAGGGGATATTCAAGACAGTCTTCACTTTAAGATGGACATAATTTCCACAAGCAATTGGTAAAAGGACTAGGTATGGAACTACCTCTTTCACCATAATACCCATATATGATTATATTTGGATTATTAGAGAAGCTACCATAGAAACTAAGCTCAACAAATCCTTGAGCTTAAAATCAAAGTTCTCGGCCTAGAATGTCTCTTGAACTGCACTTTGATTTTAAGGTCAATAATTTTCAAAGCATAGAATGTCTCTTGAATGAAAACTAATTTTGTCACTAACATTAGTTGGGGCTCAAGTTTGTTTTTTTGTAAGTCTCAAAAAGTTGAGCAATCTCGAGTCCGAAGAGGTTTCCTTCAAACAATAATGGATGTATTTGGCATGCATGCATTACCATGTAACTGGAAACTTACTTCAAGGGATGTTTATATAATCTATAATGTTTATTTGTCTCTCATCAACTCTTAAAATGACTCGTTTATCCTCTTAACCTATAACCATAAGTCCAAGTAATGAAGCAATTGTTTGTTGTAATTTTTCATGTTACTTTCTTAAGGGAAAATCCTTAAGCAACTACAAGAATATTGACAATATACACTAAAAACTTTGTAATTAATCATACCATCTCGAAGTTGTGCTTGTTGCTCCATAGACTGTAGTTGCAACTTCAGTTCATTGTTCTCGGTGGTTAGCCTTGTTGTATCTCTCTGCACAAAACATTTTGAGAAATAAATATCCATTCTTCCCATGATATGCACATCAGAATTCTGTGAAACAGATAAAAATGCATCCATAGTCAATGCAAGTAGTCTTTCAGTCTTATTCTAGCACAATTACAAGTTTAGATAAAATGTGTTCATATATAACTAACAACTAACATAAAGGATATCAAGTTTTTTTAAAAGGAAAACATCGTTGGGAAACCCGAGGGATGTTTCCCCACATTTTTAGATGGCATCCCTTATAAAAATGTTGGTGTATACTATTGCACCACACTCAGGGGAACTCGAACCAACCACCTGTTATAGCCTGGCATCGAACTAGCCACATGCCCAATAACATTGACAACACCAGGTTGAGCTAAACCCTTGGCTATAAACAATATCAAGTTATCATAAGCATTCAGAGTGATAGGGAAATGAGCTCCCAATATTCTGGACTAATACCAATCATGTATTTAATTTTTAATTTATCGAGACAGAAACTTATAGGCTTAAGGAATCAAGTCAACTTGTCTATATGAATCTTGAATAGGGACAGATCTCACAACAACAAGTAACTTAATGTTGTTTTTAACAAGAAATTATGGATTCAGAGCATATTTCCCAGCTTCTGATGGTTTGCGCAAGTTTATGCCACAATCAAATAAACAAAACAACAATTCCTAAGATTACCACATTTTAGTCATGTTTTTATAGGCAATACAATTAGGAGCATGATAATTAGACTCACAGATTGAAATGACAAGTACAACACCGGTAATATTTGAATCAAATTTTAACAACACAGATCACTGAAGACTCTGTACATGGCCTATCATATAGAATATTAGACAAAGGTCATTGTTTAAAGTTTAAACATTGAAGACTATGTTCATGAATTAGTATATAGAAAACTAGATAGAGGTCACTGTTCAAAAAAAAAGCTATTGAAATGGACAATGGCCTCACATATTCATGATAGGTTGATAACTAACATGGCAAGAGTTTCAAAACTAGATGTCATGCCTCAAATAGTAGCAAACATCCTACTATATTTCACATAGAGGAAATCATGACAACTTAAATATATCATTTTCTTGGCATTTGAACTCGATTACAATCTTCCAAGTTAGTCAAAAGCCAAAAGTCAAATTTTGGTCTATTCTAGTAAAATTTGCATAGTCACAAGGCAAAGAGTATGAGTTTGACAGAGAGTATTAATTTGATAAAGTTTATCAGAGCTACATCATCATGTTCCATACTCCAAGTCATCTATTCATCTAAAACAAGGATCAACAAGCCTCTCCAAAAACCAAATTTGGCACTTGACTGCACTTTGATTGTGCAAAAACATTAGAGATTTTCTTTTTTTAATCATTTGTTTGCAGAGTTGATTGTGGAATATCAGAGATGAATATTTGGAAATTGGAGGAGGTTTTCTTTCATAAGAGGACAAAGTACAATAACCTATCTCACTTTTTATACAGGTGTTACAAGGTGAGAGATCCATGCATGTATTTACAACCTATTTTTTTGAATGCGCAAAGGCCTGTTTTAGTCATCTTTTTGGAGAGAATATTATGAAGAATTGGAGTAGAATTTTGGGAAACCGAAAGAGGTTTATTTCCAAAACATATTCATCTACAAAAAAAAATTTCATTTTATACACATTTATTAGGGTTAAATATATATCATCTCGTCTTTAACCCCTATTTTTCATTGTGCTTCTGTGTAGCAAAGATTTTACTCCATGTCAATAGTCATATGGTAATTTGGTGAATGTAAATGGTAATGTTTTTTTTATTAAGGCTTGGTAAATGTAATTTCAAGTTTATAAGGTATAATTAATGTATTGGATTCTTTAAAGGATAAGCTCAAGTAGTTTAGGAAAAGGAGGAAAAACAGTTCTAACTCCTCCTAGGTTTTAGCAATGATAGGATAGATGCATGTATTTGACTTTTTGGAGTAGACTTCGACCTCCATAGGAGGATTTAGACTTGTTTTCATTATATATTAATGTAATTCAATGTATTAGGGGTGGGATGTCTAAGATTTTGAGATCCCAGAAGCGACATATGCCTGTACTTTTCCTAAATTGAACACATAGACAGTTTGCAGACTTGTGAAGAGATTCTTGTGATTTGATCATCGGTATGAGTCTTTTTCTTCATTTCTGTAATGTTTCTCTCTTGTATATGATAGATTTTATGATCTCCATACTGTAATTGTCTTCATGCTTAACTTAAGAAGTGATTTACATAACTCAATCTTATGCTCTGTATTATTTTAAGTTGACCATTTTTGTTTACACCTTCAACTTGTAAATTGAACCCATATGCAACTTATGCTCAATTTACACTTTCCTTTTCTTTCCATCACCACTATAATACAACCAAATCATCACCATACCAATTTTTACTTCTATCTTGCCTTTGCCACAGTTGCATCCTTGTTTCTGGTTCATTAGGGTTTCATAAAAACAGTGACCTATTTGAAAAGATGACTCCATCTCTTTTCTCATCTCCAACAAATAAAATTATCCATTAGTGACCTTAATAACTAGCCTAACATCTTCTTCATTCAGTCATTTAGTTGGTTGATCTAAATGAGAGAGCCCTCTCTGGGTCGGTAGGGCTAGCTACTCAATCCTAAAGATTGGTCTGTGGTTACCTCTTTGGCTTCTTTTCTCAACCTTGGGAAACTAAGGAGTGCTAACAAATTCCATTGTGAATATGATTTTTCAGTCCAAGTGTTTGATGAAATCCTCCAAAGAAGCATAGTGTTATGAAAGGAAACCATTGTTATATAAGCCCAAAATTGGCATGTCGGGGATGCCCTGAAACTCCTTGTCAAATGCAAAGAAAAGGGATGGATCCTTGTCAAATGAAAAGAGATATGAAAAAGAATGTAAAGGAAGCAAGAGGGATTGAGGTGGGAAGGTATTTTTATCCAACCATGTTTGATGTTGTATTTAAAACATTTAGTCCTGACCAACCTCTCAGTCCTTTAGAAAGGCCCACACAAGAAGATGCTCAAGAATTTCTTAGTTTTGTTATGGATCAGTTGCACAATGAAATACTTAAACTGGAAGGTAGTGACCTAAATGGCTCTAGTGGCAACAAAATGTCATTGGTTACAGTTAGTGGAAATGATGATTGGGATATTGTTGTCCCTAAGAATCGATTTGAAATAATTAGAACACAAACTTTTATGGAGTCAGAACTAAGTGCCATATTTGGGGGGAAATTGAGGAGTGTTTCTAAATCAAGAGGTAAATATATGTCCTTTACTTATTATACATTTGTTTGAACTGAGAAGCGAATATTTGATTTGTATCCTTTGGTACAAAATAGATTCTAAATTTCTACCTTTCATAGTTGCACTAATTTATAATCACATCGTCATCTAGATTATGGAGGGAATCTGGCGGAGACATTATTTTTCAGAAACATAATGTGTATAATAGTGAATCAAATGACTAATGACAATTGCAAAAATAAAACACAATAATGTTTTAGTGGACATAAATTTTATTCTTTATTGGTTGTGTACAATGGTGGTAGCAATCTCTAAGAAGAGATGCATCCTGCTCCCATTAGCCAAAAGCCTCACGCAAGAGGGTGATGCCCTTATTCATTAACATATACAACATAAACTGAAAGGAAAATAATATGGAAATACCAAGGACAAAGCAAGTGGAAGGCCAAGAGTTGAGTACCCCCAGTTTTAGTTGCAACAGTTAATTTGATGGGATTGTTAACTTTTCACTCCAAACTTTGATTGGGATGCAAGATAGCTTATTGGGAAGCTATGGTTGAGATATATAATGTGGAAAGTGATATGAACTCTAAAAACAACAACTCGGAAAGGATCAAACCATGTGATTTTCAGATTTGACTTGAAACTTCTAAATTAAGGGCTATTATAAAAAGGCCTTAACTGCCACCTAGATCACCATTTTACTTGGCAACACTGCTAATAAAACATAAATGGGATGATATGGGACTTTCTTCATAGATCGTGGGAATGTTGGAAGTGACATGTCCCTATAATCAGGATGATTTTGAGAAAACAATCAAAGATGATCTAAGACAACAAGAAACTACTAATGCAACCATGCAACTTTGATAGTATACCTTTCTATATTTGTATCTACACGAGGCACTAGGTACTAAATAATGTCTCTGCATGCTTACAAAATGGATGCTTGACCAATGTCATTGAGAATTCAATACATTTTAAGGAAATGTTCCCTATTGAAGATTTGGTGGCTTAGGCTTGTTATTCTTGTGTATGGGATGAAAAAGATATTTTGGATTAAAAATATTACCCTTGTGTATGGTGTATTAAGTGGTATTTGATTAATCAAATTAAGGATGAAATCACTGAGGTTGCACTTTGTCGAAAGAAACATTTCCTTTCTTTATTGCATGCTACATTTGTAAGTTGGCAAATGTCAATGCTTTCAATTCAATGTTTTTGATCCAAAGTGTCTTAGAAACCATGTAGCACACATAATGAAGGCCAACTATGGCACCCTTTTGAAACAAT
>SNQJ01S0124530.1:0-26583 GCA_010110895.2 Picea sitchensis | reverse complement strand
GGATCTTCTCTTGACTCTATAGCAAAGGATTGCTGGGTTTTTCCCTTGATTGAGAAGGGTTTTCCTAGGATAAACTCTTGTGTTCTTGTGCATGGTTATTCTTCTTGTGATCTTGGTTACTGCAGCTATTGTATATGGTATTGTTGCATTGTTTATGGTTCAAGACTCAAGTACATGCTAAATTGAAATAAACAACATGTGCATGAGCTAAGCATAAAAAAATTCAACATGGTATCAGAGCTTTGGTTGCCTCAACAATAGTTCTCTTCTGTTGGCACAATAGGGCCGACTTGTACAACTAAATAATTAAGTAATTTGTGTATTAGAAGCATATCATCACTTTTTCCCAGGTGGAACCCACCTCACCCTTACATTTTCATCACACTTCATCATTTTACCTAGGTAGTTTGTGTATCACATCGCATCTCTACCTTTTACTTGTTGATTTTGTAGCTTCAGGAGGTATTCCCACTAGAGGCCAAGGTGCCAGGCATGTGGGAATTTTCGTTGGCACCAATTTTTCCTTTCGTTTAGTCAAAATCGGCCTAGAAATGAGGCTAGGGCCTCATGGACAAGATGATGGGTCTTGTGGGTTTGTGAGGGGGTTCCACACCCATAAGAGGAAATTAAAATATTCTAATTTAATGTTGACACACTTAATTGATTTAGGATATTTTAATTAATCCCAAAACCTTTTGTTGAGTGCTCAATTATTAGCCTATCAATGTTCTAATGTTTAATTCTTCATTAAGGCCTATTCCCTAAGTATTATTGCTGATTTATCACTAGGGAACACAATCTTATCCTTTTGGCACACATGTCGAGGAAACCCACTTAATATTTAATTATTTACCTTATGGCAATTCATTGAGCCTCATTTTAGCCTTGTTCACACATGCTAGCCTATTCATATCACTTCCTTATCCTTTGGCACATGCTTTGGGGAGGTTGTTGTCCCTTAAATTGACTAAGGGGCTAGCTAAGCATGTGCCCTAGGCTTTTGACCATCCACCTCATCCATTCACGCCCATTCACACATGTGCACTCTTTTCTAGGCTATTAGATGGTATGCCACTCTAGAAGGTTCCACTTGCACTTTGCATGAGCTTGTTCACACCTTGTACACATTGTGAAGTGACTAGTAGTTGGTTTGACTTGGTCAAAGGAGGTCCACTTGCACATTAGTTGAGAAGATAAGATGATTTTGATGTAGACCCATTTGCACAAATACCTAGGGTGCATTTTCTATGGTGGGTTCTTCATGGTTGACTTGGTTAAAGTCCACAAATATGAAGGGTGCACCACTATCTTCCTTCAAGATAACATGCATCCATGGGATATTTAATCATAGTAGTGGTTTATATGTGGACTCAAGTGCTCTCTTTCCTAGGGCACACTTGCTAGGGAATATTTTGTTGTTGTTATCTAGTTAAAATGGTCCACAAAAGCACTCCTTTTAAAGGCACATTTGATGAAGAATATTTTATTGCTTATATGCTAGTAAAAGGGGTCAAAGAAGCACAAATCCCAAGGGCACAGTTATTAAAGAAGGTATTTCATTGGTTCATTGTTAAGAGGTTTCTAGAAGAAATTCCCTAACCAAGACACTTGGCACTGGGACATCTACTTGGGTGAGCGCCCTACTTCATTAACTTGGCACGATATATTATTTTATTTGAAGTGGCTATTTTGAGGAGCACCCTTGCACATGGAGCAGACAAGTGGCACTTTGCATACACCTTGCAAGAGTAATAAGGTTGAGAAAGATGACATGTGGCATCACATTCATCTGACGTGTTCTATTTATCATTTCTATGGGCATTTTAGTCCTTGTTCCCCCACTTAGAGATTATTGTAAGATTTTCTAGCATTTTCTAATATTTTCCTTGGAGAACAAAATAAGGAAAATATTATTTTATTGTAGAAGAGAGACTGAGACAGGAAACCATTCCAAAGAGAGTGGAAGGGCAAGGAGAAGTTGGATGATGAGACGAGGCAAGAGCTTATGAGGCAGAAGATGTGCTTCACCCGCAAGGACCCTTGGGTTCTAGGCCACAGGTGCATGGGCAAGGGAGAGATCAATTATATTATGGTGGCAGCAGATAGTGGATCCACTAGCTTAGAGGAGGAGCCATCATAGGTAGAGGAGTAGCCTCCCTGTAGACCATCGACACCGACAGGGACCCACCCACCGGTAGTACCACAACCTCCTGAGCAGGCTAACAGATGAAAACCAACAAAGGGAGGAGTCATAGCGACCCTTTCTGGTGTTCCCAGGTATGACACCCTCTTGATCAGAGGGACTATTCAGGGACATCGGGAAATCGCCCTAACAGATGGTGGGGCCACCCACAACTTCATTGATGCTTCATTAGTATTGAGGCGAGCACTTCAGACAGAGGAGTTTGAGGGGTTTGATGTTGCAGTAGCAGATGGCCATACAGTGGAGTGTCTGGACAAAGTTTCGGACTTGGAGATAAAGTTAGGTAACTACACCGTGAGAGACACATTTTATGTAGTTGACCTATCTAACACAAATGTGGTGTTGGGAGTCTAGTGGTTGATCACATTGGGAAAAATTACCACCAACTACCAAACCTTGGAGATGGGGTTCAGAGACACTGACGGGAAGAGGATTGTACTGAGGGGCATGTCGACTGGAGCACCCAGGACAGTTTCGGCCAAGAGGATGGAGAGGATCTTCAGACATGGGGAGGTAGTATATGCTGCAGAGTGCTTGATCACTACACAGAGGGATTCAAAGGGACGACAATAGTATCAGACAAAGATCAGGAACTTGTTGGGACGACATCAACAGGTTTTTGGTTCGATTCCACCAGGGAGACCACTTGACAGGGGGTTTGAGCACACCATTGAGTTGGAGGAGGGAGCCAAACCTATGATCACACCACCCTATCGTCATCCTAGGAGGTTCAAGGATGAGATAGAGAAAGCAATTAAGTAATTGCTAGCGATGGGACACATCAGACCTAGCAGCAGCCCATTCGCTTCTTCAGTTTTCTTAGTTCTGAAGAAGGTTGGTACCATGAGGATGTGCATCGATTACTGGGCCTTGAACAAGAAAACCATCAAGAACCGATATCCTATCCCTCGCATCGATGAGTTGATGGATGAACTGCATGGGGCAATTTTCTTCTCGAAGATTGATCTACGCTCTGGATATCATCAGATCAACATTCGAGAGCAGGACATAGAGAAGACGACATTCAGATGCCACTTTGGTCATTTTGAGTTCCTGGTTATGCCATTTGGGCTAACCAATGCACCAACTACATTTCAGTCTTGCATGAACCACATATTCAAGGATCAGTTGAGGAAATCGGTCTTGGTTTTCTTCGACGACATCTTGGTGTACAACAAGACATCGCAGGAGCATATGAGGCACTTGGATGAGGTACTGAGCATCATGGAGACACAGTCGCTATACACAAAAGAGTCCAAGTTTGAGTTTGTTATGACAAAACTACTTTACTTGGGCCACATTATCAGTGCACATGGGGTATAGGTGCACCTGGAGAAGATTAGGGCCTTTCTGGATTGGCCAATGCCCAAGAATGTGACAGAGTTGAGGAGCTTCTTTGGGCTATGCAACTATTACATGCGGTTTGTCAGGGGTTTTTCGTAGCTTGGAGCACCACTTACAGATCTCACCAGACATGGGGCTTTCATCTGGACCGATGAATCACAGAAAGCCTTTGATCACTTGAAGGAAGTCATGGGCACATGTCCAGTGCTAGCATTACCAAACTTCACTTTACCATTTGTATTAGAGTGTGATGCGTCCGACGAAGGTATCGGGGCAATTTTGACGCAAGAAGGACACCCCATTATGTTCGAGAGCAGGAAGCTTAGTCAACCCGAGAGCAGGAAGCTCAGTCAGCTTGAGAGGTTGTACTCTATTTATGACAAGGAAATGCTGGCAATCATGCATGCCTTGACCAAATTCACACAATATTTGGTGTGAAGCAAATTCGTGGTCAAAACAAATCACAACAGCTTAAAGTATTTCCTTGAGCAGAAGGATCTCAGTGAGCGCCAACAGAAATGGGTGACAAAGGTGCAGGCCTTGGATTTCGAAATAGAGTATGTCAAGGGGAAGAACACTGTGGCCAATGCACTGTCTAGGAGACCTGCAACATGTTCTTTGATGGAGGTTTCAGCGGATTGGAAATCCCACTTGTTAGTGGAATATTCCAAGAACAAGTTTGCTTGTGAGGTTTTGGATGGATAGGGTTAGAATGACAGGTACAGGGTCATTGACGGTGTCATATTCTACAAAGACAGAGTCTACTTAGTGCCAGGTTCAGGGCTCAAGAAGAAGATCCTAGCAACAGTTCATGGTTCACCACTGGCAAGCCATCAAGGGTTTTTCAAAACCTACAGGCAGATCAGAGAGAGTTTCTCATGGAAGGGCCTCAAGTAGGATGTTATGAGGTACATCAGTGAGTGTGTGACTTGTCAGCAGAACAAGTCCGAGCATACGCTTCCAGTAGGGCTACTTCAGCCACTTCCCATTTCAGAGCAGAAATGGGAGAGCATATTGATGGACTTCATCACAGGCCCACCCAAGGTTCAGGGTAAGGATTGCATCTATGTGGTGGTCGAAAGATTGACCAAGTTTGCTCACTTCTATGCCATATCGACAGATTACAACGTAGTTCAGGTGGCCGAGTTATTCTTCAAGGAGGTCTTTAGGCTCCATGGGTTGCCGAGGAACATCTTTAGTGACAGGGACAGTCGATTTATTGGTACATTCTGGAGGGAGTTATTTAGATTGGTGGGGACAGAGTTGACACCCAGCACCAGCTATCACCCTCAAACAAATGGGCAGACCGAGATAGTCAACAAGTGGGTTGAGGGGTATTTGAGAAACTATGTGAGTGGACAGCAGAGGACATGGGTCAGGTGGCTACATCTAGTGGAGCATTGCTACAACACCACTTTCCACATGTCCATTGGCATGACACCCTTCCGAGCATTGTACGGTTATGATGCTCCCACTTTGATAGACTTGGTTTTCGGGGAGAGAAGAGCTCCCAAAGCCAAGGATTGGATCACCGAGAGTCAAGAGATTCTCAAGTTACTGAAAGAGAACCTGCAGACAACGCATAATCGACAGAAGATGAGTGCGGACAAGCACAGGATAGAGCGTAACTTTGAGGTTGGGGACTTGGTTTTCCTGAGACTCCAACCATACAGATAATCATCTCTGAAGAAGAGTGGGGGTGAGAAGCTCAAGCCTAGATTTTATGGACCTTATAGGATCATGCGCTGGGTAGGCGAGGTTGCTTATGAGCTAGAGCTTCCAGAGGGGAGTAGGATTCATAATGTGTTCCACGTGTCTTGCCTCAAGAAGGCCGTGGGACAATTCATCAGCATATCAAAGGAGCTTCCCCCATTGGATGAGGAGGGACAGTTGGAGTTGGTTTCGGAGGAGGTACTAGAGTTCTGAGAGCGGAAACTAAGGAGCAGGGTCATCAAAGAGTGTCTGCTCAGATGGAGATGGATTCCAGTAGAGGATGCTACTTGGGAGAGCGAGCAGGTGATGCAACACCTTGGATTGGTATTGCTCGAGGACAAGCAATTTCGGGAAGGGAGGAATGTAATGTCCCTTTCCGAATAGGAGCTCCAGAGAGGAGGCTTAATGGTCTAGATTCTAAACAACCCTGTTAGACTATAGCCAGGGCCATACAAGGGTAAACAAGGTCACTAGAGGTCACTTCAGCTGAGAGTGTTATAATTCGAAATTGACATTGAGCTAAAAGTGGCTAAAAGTGCTTTTAAATCAAAGTGAGCTAAAAATAGAACAGATAAGCTAAAAATAGGTCAACATCGAATTAGGGTTTCAGGAAGCTATAAAGAAAGGGTAAAGCGATCTAATTCATCATTATGCAGAATTTGACTTGTTAGTTGAGGAGAGAAGCACATCTCAGGAGAGAGCTTGTGGATTCCAGGAGGAAGACACCTAGAGGCCGATTTCGGTGTTGAGAGACACACCCTAGTCACCAGGAAGATCATCCTGATTTTCCATTGTACTTCATCAACAGTTGTTCAGTTGCAGCAGTGAAGGCACACTTCTCCAGAGAGAGGGCGCATCTTTTGAGCATCAGCAAGTCGACTTGTCCCAGCCAGGGAGAATCCAGGGATTCCCCTCTGACTCGGTGGAGAGGAGGGCAAGACGCTTCTATTTCCTGGTTTCTCCTCAGATTCCGACGGAGAAATCATCTTGCGCACATTTCTCAGCCGTTGAGAGTGCGACAGTTGGGGAGTACACATTCGGGATTCCCGAGAGATCATCAGATCAGATCCAGGGAAATCCTTTCGACCCATTTCAGAGGAGCCTAGGGCGCTCAGTTTGAGNTGGGGGAATCACTTGGGTGCAGTTTCCAACAGCAGAGGGGGCACATTTCCCCAGGGGGATCCATCCGAGGTCCAGACATATCAGCAGAGGGCCGATTGTCAGCCTGTCAGTCACCAGGATTGAGTGCGAGAGTATGGCACATTGTTTGGGACAGTTTCCAGGCAAATCCGAGGAGTTTAGCCACCAGGGCGAACTTTCCAATCTTGCAGCAGTTGCCGTATGAGTTGTCGTAGCTTGCAGCAGATCTTACAGCTCATCCATTGATCCTGCAACATTCTTCTAGTACCGGGTATTATTGTTTTAGTTTGCTTATTGTATTCCGGCTAAGATCCTTTTGTCACTGATCTAGCCGAGTGATTTATTTTATTCAGCCGCATACGGCATTGTAAACCGCAGAAATATCATAATATATGGTTTGCAGTCTTTTGTCTCATTTACTATCTGTATGCTCATTTAAATGCTGTAAACAATTAATTATCTACACACACATGCGAAAAACACCAAGCATGTAGAAACCCTCAGCTTGAACGCATCCAGAATCCCCCAGTGTATCAGGTCAGACGGCAGACTTATCAGATTAGCAGCATTTCCTAGACTAGCCGGATCTGGGATATTACAAACAACTCGTTTTCATGCCTTTAAGCTTATAGGATCTAGGTTTCGAACATCACAAGTTAAACTCTTATTTATTGTGAAGCTTACAGGATATAGGTTTGTACCTCTACTTCTGGACAAAAAGAAAACTTGTGCAACATATCACAGTGAAAATGCCTTGCATGTACATTGAGGTCTACTTTAAAGGTAAATTAGATTGACAGGTACAGCACATGCAGTATTGCGTTAGTTACTTCCAAAATCTACTTGTGTGTCATTTATTCTTGATGCCTCTATTCTTATAGGATTTGGATTTGGATGATTTACTGGTTGAGTTTTTATTTACCTCTGTATTCTTACAAAACAGAAACTTCTATAAAATTTTACAGTTATAGTATTTGGTGTTTATTTTCATTGTGTGATCTAAAGTTACATTTGGCTAACAAATATAATACGGACAGAGATGAGATACCGATTTCTGACATCTTATGTACTGTTGAAATTATATGCTGAGTAACTTATACACATCAAATGGTGTTGCGTTCTTTTCAGTGCTCACACAGATTGTATAATAACTGAAGATCGTGATGTTGCAGAGGTTTTCTTACACCAGGTAGACAGGTATACATTCATTTTTTTCTTTACTAGATCAATTCAGTAACAAAAGACAACTTTAGTTCTTTTTGTTTTGATGCCTGTCTTGACTTGTAGAAAACATGCCATACTAGTGATAAAAGAAACTGATAACGTTCTAATTACAATAATAAGATTCCATTTAATGTTCCATTTGTTATCTGATTCAGCTCATTCAAAGTTGCATCCGTCTTACTGAATTCCTTAAAATCTGCCTCTATCTTGTATGCCAATATGCCCATATTGTAAATTACCCAAAGTTTGTGTACTGCTTTGTTGCATTTCTGCATATTGTTCTTTCTAGAATTTTCAATCCTGTATTCTGAAGTTGGTGGCTAAGTGATGCTGATTTTGACTCTCGAGTTGTCCTCTTTTCGTTTAACTATTTTCTGTTACCATTGTCTCAGTTGCCTTTGACATTTCAGAAACATTCATTATGACATACAAATATGGAAATAAGATATCTCAGGCTAAGTCTGAGTGATATGTATTTCCACACTTGTTTTTCTATTGTGATTGAATGTATTAATGCTTGTATCTTATCAGATGTGGCTATTGGCTAGAATGAAAATATCTTTCCTTCTGGCGCATTCACAGCCTTTGCATTTCTTAGATGTTTATATGGGCCTGTGATATATCAGCCGCCTTGTTGTTCTGTAGGTGCTCATGTGGGTGTATGTTGCCATTAAGCACCCAAAGGGACCTGTGGGGTTTGAAAGAGGGCTATCCAGCCCCATTTTGAGTGGACCCATAAAGCCACACTGACCTTTGCTGATGCACAAACACCAGTAATGAATGTCCAAACTTAGGAAGTGCCTTTACTATGTTTGTCAAAAGAAAGGCCAAAACTACAATGAGAAAATTAAGGGGTTTGTTTTATGCCTAGAGTATGGAGCTTTATGCACTTGTACTACAAAAATGCTCCTGACTTGGTGACTGGAGATTGGAGAAATAGAGGGATAGGAGTGCTTTAGCTTCAACTTTTGAGATGATCATGTGTGACTGTTAAGTTTATGGATTCTTTTTTATGCAATGCATGAGTTTGTGGTCATTCTTGGGCAGTTATATAACCGGTCATGTACTTGTTTACATGTTGGAATTTGTTCGTTTTGTGTAACTTATATATATTTTTATTTCAATGCGTTTCAAGCACAGGCTTCTAGGAAAGCCACAACCTTCACATGAATATGTAAATAAAGGTTCTCTGAACTTGTTGATTGGAACAATGTATGATGTCTGATTTACAATGTCAGATGAAAGAGCACATATTAGTTGAACAAGTCAAAGAAAGTCTAAAATCTTAAAACTAAGATCAAAACAAGAATTCAACTTATATGAAGATGAATGCATGAAATCAATGTTGAAAATATCATTCTGGGGACTATCTCGCCAAGGGTCCTGAAATAAACTTATTGGAAAGACTCAGGAAAATATTGGAAAATATCGGCAAGCCTAAACTTGGGCTTGAAAAACTCAAAAGACATTGGAAACATCAGCAACGTGAAAAAATCCAAAAACATTGAAAATATCGGGAGAGATTGGAGATATTTATAACACTGCTTGAAACATCCATAAAATAGTGATCTGGGATGTTATGAAAAGACTGACAGCGTAACACCACTCTTTATTCCTTGTCAGCAATGTCCAAGTTGATGGTTATTCATGGAACTTAGCAGTCTAGCCAGCTACTTGTGAAGATATTGCCACTATATTTTCAAATGATATTAATGTCCAGATGGATAGAACTTTTGCATCACCTGCTTAGACTCATCCCATTTAGCAGTGGGAAGTCTTTTAGAATTTTATGCTTGTTCAATTTCATTAACTTTCTTTATCATTTCACATTAGCAGAAGCATAACTGAAGCATAAACCATATACAATAACTGCAGTAAATAACTAGGATCACAAGAAGATAACCATGCACAAGATACACAAGGATTTATCCTGGGAAACCCTTCTGCACAAGGGAAGAAAACCCGGCAACCTTTCTCTATAATATTTTTCCAAGAGAAGATACAAGAGCAGAAAGAAGAATAGCGCTACAACTCCAAAGATAGCACACTAGTCCAATAGAGTGAAATACACAAGAGAGAATGATATCCAAGTGATGTCTACAAATGGGAGATAGCTCTCCTATATATACAAGTCCAATGTGTGAACTGTCACGTCCAAGTGGTGCCTCTCAACAGGGCCGACTTGAAGCTTTAAGTCTTCTGCGCAAGGCATGGGCCTTCTTCCTTCTCTTGACGTCACAGTGAAAGTCTTCTCCATCATGTCACACATGGCTACAACCAATGTGGACCTTCTCATCTCATCTAGGAGCTACAACCACAAGACGTGTTCACAAGGGCTACAACAACAAGGGACGATAAGCTACAACCCATAGTATCCCAACCACTTGGGCTACAACCCAAGGGTCGTTGGGTACCAACCCAGTACAATATCCCAACCTCTTGGGCTACAACCCAAGGGTCGCTGGGCACCAACCTAGTACAACTTAGCAGTCCATCAATAAGTGTCATACTCAACTCAGTCCATCGAAGAGTATCATCACAGGTCAACCCAACTCAATCCATCGAGGAGTACGACCTGGAGAAATGTCTCATGAAGCTGCAATTATCAACAAAGTCTACCTTGTTTATGTAACATCTGGTAAAATCTCTCCTATCTTAGCAGTGCATGCCTGAATATTTTCAAATAAGCATAAGAGATCTTTTGAATACCCTGAAACCTCTAATATGTGATGCAGATATCTGGCTCAGTTGGTTGTCTGGTCTCAGTATCCAAACATTGACCGAAAAGTTTTATTTTGAGCTTGGCCTCCAACTTGAAAGGACCTTGCTGATTTGGAGGAGTCTTGGTCACTAGATAATTGATAGGCTGACTGTCACCTATTCATTGGCTGCAGTTTTTGTTGAGAAAGTTGACAACATCTGGACCAGCCTTTAAATCTACCTATTGATTACAGTATGGAAAACCTGCCAATCCGTTTTTTAATTGAATCAATTTACAAATAGTGGACAATATTTCAATTCACTTCAACCCCAATCCACTAGGCAATTCAAGAGTAAGGATACAAAACATATGCCAACAAGTTTCAACCTTTAGGGCATGTTACCGTCCAAACTAGCAGGCCACCAAGGTTCTTAGCCTGCTATGGCAATAACACAGGGGATAAGTGCCCAATGTTACCACAACACCTATGAAGATTTTCTAGGTCCCAACAAGCTGGCAACTAGGTCTGTCTTTGACCTCAAGTTGGCTCTAAGTTTCAACTGTCAAACAAGGGTTTGCTTCTGTTTTATAACAACAAACTGTTCAGTAACTTCTTTGTTGTTCTATTACGGTTACATAGGCCATAAAGGTGCTCTAGCATGTAGTTTGTGTCACAAGATGTTAGCACATGCTTACCATAAGCTATGTAACACACCTAGAGATCTTTTAGAGCTGAAATAATGTTGTTCTAAACACTAGCATACATGAAAATGAACACAGGTATTTTTGGTCAACATGACCCTGGATAAAACCCCCCAGGGATAACCAGTTTGGAATTTGAGTGTATAAATGTGGAGAATAGAAGGTGGAATACAACAAGTACAATAAACAGATGAACCTGATACAATAGCAACTTGAACCAAGATGAAACACAAGTCCAATAGGTAGAGATGCACCCTCCTCACAAGTTGCCAAGACCACTGAACTGAAGTGCTCTGCCAACTGGAAGCGTTGATGGAGAAACCCTTGCACCAAACTCTGAATCTATGCTGTAGCTCTCCACTGAAACTGTCTCATTGCAATCTAAGCACTGTAAGTCCTCCTTGCTAGCTGTGCGCCCTCCTCCTAGCAAGAACAAGCTCCACAAATAAATGAAGGACTAAGCTTTGTGGCTGCCTCCATGAATAGAAGCGCCCAAGCTTTCCTCACTCAATGCCTCCAACCTCATCCTCATGCTCCTCTCCCTGTTGAAATAATGTAACTGCAAAGTGTATTCTTATTATTATTTGATATATTATTCATTGGATCAATCCCCATTGTGGATTGATCATGTAGAAACTATTAATAAAGGGACCAAATCCCCTTTTTCTTGGATTAGTCATAACATAATTGTAATAGGCAAAGAAGAAATTCATTAAAATATATCAAAAGAATACTGGAATATAATAAAAGGTGGTTATAACCACCCAAGAGAAGAAATCATTGCAGTGAAAGGACACTCCCACATGTGCCAATCTTGTATAAAGAAGGAGGCTAGCCTCCATAGACACACACTCACTTGTTCATGGAGAGACAAGTTTGGGAGCTGCTGATTGGAGAAGAGAGGCACATCTTTGGGAGAAGACTTTAATACTTATTTGGTATCTCTTGGCATTGTATTGACTATCTATATTAAAGAAGTTTTTTTTTTTTGTTTTTTTTTCTTCCCCTTGAGGGTTTTCAAGGATAAATGATGTGTCTCTTGTGATTGTGTATTTCTCCCATTGATCTTATCTTATCTTCATTATTTATTCTATTGAAATACAAGAACTATAATAATAAACTAGAAAACATTAACACTCCCAAAACTCTTGGTGAACATAACAAGGAATAGAATTAGCCTTGTTATGCTCGGTTATGGATTTGGAGTCAAAATGTTAGCTAAAAGGTAAGGTCAAGCATTAGCAGGGAGCTTCCCCACTTGCACGCCCTCGATGGGGGAATCTTTCTATTTAGGGTGGCTAAAACTAAGGGAGACGTCACAGCAATGCAGCGGTTGAAGAAGGAAAAGGCTCAAAAGGGATTAAGGCTCAAAGGACTAAGGCTAGTTTTCCCTTTCACAGATCGTCGCCAAGAAGATAGTCAAAATGAGAAGAAATACCCTGAAGAGGAATTACTGTTTGCGAGACAAGACAATAATGATACTAGTACATGCAACTGATGGTTAGTACTTCATTAATTAATGACTATCAATATTATAAACAAGCACATACAGCAGTAATTATTGAAGAAGTCAATGATTGCAATAATAACTATGGCTTATAATGTGCTTCTCATACTGAGAATGATATAGCATCCAATAATAATGATTAATCCTTAAATTAACTTTATGCATTAAATATCATCAATTGCTCATATATAAAGGTTATTGCGTCACTATGCTAGAGTGACGTCAACCTTGTTCTAGGGTTTGTATGGTAGAGAAGGAGGTCAACGTTTGTTATTTAGCCAAAGAAAACTATCAATACATCAATGTCTATCATTAGATGACTAAACCACAACGTTTTTTATCAATCAAAGGTTCAAATAAGGCATGGCGTCATGTTTGATCTAGGGTTAGAAGGCGTTAGGGTTAGTTAGGGTTTCAAATTCCAAGAGTTTTGAAAAGTTGTTTGGCACAACAGACTCAACGTTGAAGATAGACTAGTGCCTTAGGGTATTATGGAGTCAAAAATGAGGCAAGGTCTAGGGAGGATCTAAATCTAAAGACAAAAGAGTTAGGCTCTGTAATTAACGTGTGAGGGGCCCTAGAGTCAAACCCTAAGGGAGGAGGCTCATTCGGTGTTGCTTAAGCTTAATTTTATATATCACCTCTTTCTTTAAAACTCTTTGGCAAAAATGGTTGGCTTCAAAACATAAATCTAAAGGAGAAAAGTGTTGCAGAGCAAGGCCTTCAAACCCCTAAAAGTCAAAACCCTAGGTGTGAACTAAATTAGGCCTAAGGACGTCTTCGTTCTTCAACTTATGTTTAAATGCTAACTTAGAAAAAGGAGACTAGTGTAGCAGCGGCTGGGCTATATCCTCGCTTAATCAATGGCTAAAACAGGTTCTCATGGGGACATATAGTGGAGACCTACTTGTGTGCTTGCTACCTAAGGTTTAAAGGATAAGCAATAATAACAATGTAACAATAAATGCAAAGAATTTAACCTACAAGCCATTCATTTAAGAGGTTTTGCATGAGAAATACACTTACAAATCATGAAGAGGCTTATCAAACCTAGTTGTAAACCTTCAATGAGGGAAACACCATAAATGCCAAAAAAATCTCCAATAAGAGTTGCGCCTGACTTCCAAGAGTAAAAATCCCAAGACAAAAGACTAAAATGATCTCTCACAGAGAGTGAGTTGTGTTATGTTTAAGTGAGAGAATAGCGTCCTCTATTTATATCATCAAATGACCTTTAATTAGAAATATAGGTCATTAAAGCGATACATTAGAAGTGACTAATATTACAGCATTTTTTTACATTAAATGCTAAAAATGTGACAATATGAGATCAAAAGGAGGCCCGTCAAGCCCTCCTCGGGGAGATGTTGGCCCTTTTGGGCAAGCTCAACATACAGAAAGCAGAACGTTGGCCTTCTAGAGGCTCCTCAAAGCTTGTCTGCGTGCCAAATGACCCGGCCTGCTGCAGCTCAGGAAAAAGCATCAGTACCGGGTGGCGTCCTGTCGATCAAAAGAAATCGTCCCATTTGTAGTGGGTGATCCCCCCCTAAGTCGGGCTCAGCCAAGTGTCTGGGTAGGGCCGTCCTTCTTCCTTCTCCGTGCATTGGCTCATCCTGGCGGTGTCACATCTCTGCCATCCCGGCCCAACCATCGATGGGCTCTTATTATGAAGTCCGAGCTAATCATATCCCCATGTGTATGGGTCCAGCAGTACTTTGTCGCCCGAGGTATCATTCTGCATCAAAACTTCGCCCTCCATGGGCTCATCCCGAGGACTAATGAGCCCATGGGGATCATAGCAATGTCAATCACATTTCATCATTAAATTTATCAAACACATGCATGAAATCTAACATAGATAGAGCTAAAAGACGTTACACATATCTACTATGCAAAAGGCTGAAGAAAACAAGGGAATAACCTATTGGGCTAATACCCTACAAGAAAAGGAAAATTTCCTCAGAGGATCATTCAAGACATGTACACAGTAGTATGGTCTAAGGTGTCTAGTCATAGTAAGACCGAGGGTAGGTGTTGTCCGTGGGTGCTCTCTATTAGGGAATTAGAACACGTACCCGTCATGGATGCACTTTTCCAAGCCCCTTTATTGCCTTTGCTTTTTTATTTATTGCTTTTCTTTCTTTTTGCTCCAAAGGTGCGACCCGGAGGAACCTTTGCCTTGGCGTGGATTTTGTTATCCACCAAGTTGCACCTAGGGTGAATTTCAGTGAGCAGCCAAGGTGGTTATTATTGTTCAAAATTCAAAGTTCAAAAAATTAGGTAAGTACCAAAAGACCACCACAACACTCTACATTTTCCGCAAAATTGTAATAAGAGGTGTTCGCATAATGAACTTGTAAAAGGTCTTAAGGTGGCTAAGACCTTTTAAGTCCTAAGCGTGAGTTATTCTTTGGAGTGTTTTTTCACTTACTAATTATATTTGCCGTTTTGTTTATAATTTATGAGTTTTCACTCAATCCCTCCAGTGAATTGTAATATTTGCTCATGGTTAGGCTTGAGCATATGGATCTAAGCCTAGTGTCGATGTATATTACCATGCTAAACATCCTCCCTAGAGTGCCAGCGATATTAAGTCCCCTAGAGTTTTTTTAATTTTTTGAGTTAATTAAAAAAATTGCGAGAATTCGGCAATTTTTAATTAAAAAAGATACTTTAAAAAGAAAGTGGTATTTAGACTTAAATACAGGCCATGAGCATGCTCATTTTGGACCTAGAGCACCCATGTTACCTAATTACCCACTTACTTGAGTAAAATTAGTGATTTCATCACTCCAAAATTGATTGTACTCTCAAAACCCAAAAGACATTTTAATTCAATAAAAGTCAGCCAAGTCAAAAAATAAAAATAAAAGGGGACAAAATCAAGGCGAAATAAAGGCAAAAGTCAATCAAAGAGTCAAAGGGGACCTTAAGATCCATATGATTGACATTTGATTGAGGTCATATCTTTTAAGATATTTGCACATGTAATTAGAGAGGTGCGCCCCCCTCTTGGAGAGGTGGCCCTCGACATTACAAGTTAAAGTAAGCCCTCTCCTTACTTTGACTTTAGTTTGGACACTTGTGATGAGTGTGGAGAGGTGGCAGCCCACTCTCACACACTTGGCAGCCTTTTCATAACACTTGATGCGCCCTCCTTGAGGAGGCCATTCGCCCCTCTCCTTGGTATTATCACCCTTTGTGGTATAAATAAAGAGAGTGCTCTCCCTTTACTTGCTAGTTGGAGCTTGAGTGAGAGACTTATCATTTATGTCTTTTTCATGTGAATAGAAAGACTTTGGAGGTCAGAAGGTGTGCTATGCATGTGTGTGGATATTTGATGTCAATCTATGCTGATCTATGAGGTGATATTTGTCTAATTTTTTCTCTAAATTTGTTATCTTGGCTTCAAAGGGATGCTATCATCTTGAAGGAATAGGATTTATCTAGCTTCTTTGGTATTCCTATTTGTTCATTTTATATTTAGAGATTTTTGATGTGTATGTGTGTTTTGTTTAACTAACATACTCTTCAAGTTTCTTATGAAGGTGACACCATTTTGTTAACAAGTTTATGTGCAAAGATTTTAAGACTACGGTTCTCATAGCTTGGAGTGGTGAAGAAGCTTGCTTGTTTCCCACAACTTCAAGAATCTAAAGACTCAATCCCTCCTTAGCTCTCATCTAAAGACTCCATTGCCCAAGGGTTTCAAGGCTACAATTTTCTCTCCTTACTCTTTCTCCAAAATTTAAAATCGTTAAGGTTACTTGTTGCTTACTTTATCTTAGATACATTTCAGATTTCAAATCTTTCTCATCTAAGTAGTAAGTTGGTTTAAAGATCAGATCTAGAGTCTTGTTTCAAATTTGTTATCGTAATCTAGATCTAGTTCAAGAAGAGTCAATTTTTTGCAAGCATTTTACTTCTAAATATAAAGGCTGAAAATTGATTTACTTCTAAGGTTCTTTTAAGTTCATATTTAGCAATCTAAGTGCTGCGATTTCTGTTTTAGAACAGCCATAAAAAGACCCTAAGGAAACTAGCTTTCTAGCTTGAGTTCCTTAGTTCAATTTTGCCGAAAATTTGCAAAATGTAGAATTTTTTTAGTTTGACTCATAACCCAAGACACTTCCAAAGTGTTTTTGGGCATCTTTTATCTTCTTTTTGTTCGCTGTTTGTGCAGGTTGACGAACAGATGAGAGGAAAACTCTGTTCGTTTTGGGCTGATTAGGAGCATCTGGGACCCCCTGGAGCACCAATTTTACTCCATATTTCTTTGTAAAATTGGAAAGGCTTGTGATCTCCCTAATGAATGGTCACAAGTCACTTTCATAACCATTAGCTAAAGATCATAATAAGTGATGAGCCTATAAGTTACCGCTCTTCATTCCCCCTGGGTGGAGCGGTGTGTTCGATGGTTGTGTCATTTTTGCAAATTTTTAGCTTAGATCAAATTTTCCATTATGCAGAGTAGAACACTAATTGGTAGATTAGTTTCAATTCAACATTTTCAATTTGGCAAATAAACCATCCCCTCACGAACCTCGAAAGGGGCAGTCGATCTTGCAGATCTAATAATTAGTCTCACATTTACTTTCTTGTTGGCAAAATAAACCATCCCCTCGGCTCCTCGAAAGAGGCATGGTCGGTCTTGGTTAGTAATTAGTCTCACGTTTACTTTTATTTTAACGTCATAAAATAAACCAAATTCCCTCGGCTCTCAGTTTTGTTCATGACCCTCCTAGTTGCGAGCTAGTCTCGATCGCTGGGAAATGAGATTCATACCATTTGTGTTGGTGATGGTTGATAGTTTTAATTAGGACAACCCCAAAGTTGTTAACTTGATGTGTGGGAAAACACCTTAAAGTGACCAGCGAAGTAAGGCGGACTCTAGGACACAGCTTCCCACAGCTTTGGACGTAACACTTTGAGTGAGTTTCTTGGTGAGACCGTTGGGTTTCGGTAAGCTCTCGCAAGTTTCCAAGCAAATAGTTAACCTCCAAGGAGTCCCAAACCATTTCACTAATTGAACATTAATTTACCCTAATAAAACACTGTTGCATTGTCCGCGATTCTCATTAAGGCAGCGGTGTCAATTTTCACACTTTCAATAAAACCCTGGGGCTTCATTTCATAGTGGTTATATATATTTAATGTAAATGCAACTTGCCTAACAATTGTTTCTCGGTATCCCTTTTGATGCAAGTTAATGTTCATTTGATTATATATATATATCGTGGTGAATGTTTGTTTTCATGTTTTTGATTGAGTTTATGGTTAATGGTTTGAAGAATCAATAAACTCCTAGATTTAAATTTATGTACTTAGCTTAAAATCCTTAGTATGTTGTTAGGGGCTACCCCCTTTGGCTTAGCTAGGAGTTGGCCTAGGCGGAGGGATTGAGGATTAGGTGACAACACCTTAACTCTCACTTGCCCCCAAGGACACTGCAAGTGGATTGAAGATTTCTTCCCGTCTCCCAGGTGTGTATAAAGTATTAACATTTTTTAGCTTGTAGTTGCGAATAAATATTTCTATTCCTGGAACATGACTTGTTTTCCTTGTTTTTACTTAGTTTTTTGATGCTTGTAGTTTATCGAAATAGACTCAACCATCACGGCGACTCCAGTTAATTCCAATTTAATTAGGTATTCTACAAGGAGGAATTAGAAGGCATTCTTAACTTCATTCTGAACACGAAAAGGTTTATCGAAGGAGGTTAGCTAAGCCTCTTTAAATGAAGTACTTAGTCATTTAGGAGCTGAGTCCATTTCTGATATCCACTTGCTTTTTTGCTAGTAGTAATTTTGCAGAAATGCCATATATGATCCTTGTGATTTTAGTGCAATTAATAATTATCCACATCTTTATTCACGAAAGGCCATTGAAAAACTTCTAGTTTCCAAGGCAATAATGCCATTTGAGCTAAAATGCATGTCAAATCTCATAAAAGATTTGACATGAGATGTATAAATAAATGGTGTGTTCCACATGATTATGAAGATGTAAAAAATGAAGTTATTTGTTCTTTCCTTGAAAGATAATGCTTCATCTTGGTATGAAGACAGCGAATAACACTTTCAAAACCTTGAAAGAGCTCATTGCGTTACACTACACCAAAAGGCCGGAAAAAGATCGCGTAAATACTTGGTGACACTCAACACAATGAAAGAATGAAAATGAAACCATGGATGAGTTCAACAAAAGATTCAATGAATTGGTTTTAAGCGTAAATGGAACATCCAAACCTCTGAAATTGCTATCTTGATCTACTACATTGAGGCATTTGGTGGTGAAATGAGGTATCAATCTTGATAGCGGTTTCTTGAGCCCACCGACCTCAAAAGGGCTCAAAAACCCGCTATCAAGATTGACAAAAAAATATGCAAGCTTCAGGAAAATCAAACCTTCCAAGATTCACAAGAGTCAGTTCTTCAAAACAGTCAGAGTCTTAAGAAAAAGCAGCAACCCCAGAGATAATAAAGATCCATCCTATGACCCTCTAAAGGTCATAACAAAGATGAGTAAAGAATGGAAAGCCACTCATGCTACCCAACTTAGTCTTTGTCTTGAGGCAGGTTGATAACCATGGAGAGGACTAAAGCGAGAATAGCGTTCCAACCGAGGCCTAGTAATGAAGATGGCAAAAGAAAACTCCTCAACAAGAACAAAGACCACCTAATCGGGTTAAGAGTCTAATAATGTGGTAAATGAGGATATACCACCCTTCCGTAGAGCATGTCAAGAATTTCATGAAGAGTCTACTTGTCCAAATTTTTGCCAAATAAATGACAAGGCCTACCTCCAACAAACAACTTTGTAGGGTAATCAAGGAACTTTGATCACATAAGCAATTTTGGAGAAACTCACCCATTATCAATGGATCATTGGCTTAAAATGTAAGAAAGGTGTGAGCAATCAAAAGAAGTGGTTGAAGAGTATGATAGCGTTACAAAGCTATGGACACAAACCCACAAGTGAACAAATCTTAGAGATGGCCGGTATAAAGGAATAGTCTACAAGAGAAAGCGGAGAGAAGATGCAAGCAAGTCTCAAGAGCAAACTTTCCCAATGTAACTAATCCTATTCCAATTACGATCTATCTATTGATTTAGGTAGTTGGATTTCAAATGCTAAAATCTTGGTTCCAGTATCAAACCTTCAAAAATTTCCTTCTAAAAGGAAAAGTTACTCAACAATAAATATTCGACAATAAAAAGGTTGAAAAGGTCAAGAGATTGATAAAGTCGAGGAAGGAAAATAGAAAAACAGAATCACGATTAGTTTTGACTAGCGAGAGATAGAATTAGGAAGAATCCCCTCTCTTTTGTGTCTTTAGAAATAAATGATCAATGGTTGCATAATTGCATGTATGATTTAGAACTTCGTCCAACATCATTACTAAAGGAATCATGCAAAGGCTTGGGCTTAAAGTTACAAGACCTTATCAAAACATATGTGCCATAAGTTCGAGGAAATTGAAACCCATGGGATTATCATAGATATACCAGTCAAGCTAGCTTTCCACCCGAATTCATTTTTAAAGATGGATGTGCTTGTGATTGATGTACCGGTTGCTTGGGGTATGCTTCTTTCAAGAAGTGGGGGCTCACATGGGTGGTTGCCTAAACATGGATTTGTCCTTTGCAACTATCCTGTCCTCCTCCATCAATAGAAAATTCAGTGTTTTAGAAAAGAAAAGAAAGTACCATATAGAAGATCCTAAGGAACGATTCAATGAGTTCATATGTCAAACATATGACATGGGAAATTTTTCTATTTGTTCAAACTTCCTAGCACCGGTTGAAGAAAAATTTAAGGATATGAAAAAGAAAGTAATAAAGGCTTGGAAGATGAACTTTGATGGTGCACATTCAAGGTCGGGAAAAGGGGTTGGAATTGTTCTGGTTTCACCAATGGGAAAGTCTCACAACTTTGCATTTTGATTAGAACTGATGCAATAAATAATGTGGCTGAGTATGAAACACTTCTACTTGGCCTAGAAATTCCAAAAGACATGGGGATAAAAATATTAAATGTCCAAAGGGGTGACTCAGACTTAGTCATTACCGAGGTTAAAAATAAATTTGCATGCAAAGTGAAAGATTGAGAAAATCTGAAATGCGATTTGGGATACCATAGAAATGTTTGATGCTATGGATATCATTTCGGTACCTAGGGATCATAACAGTCTAGCAGACAGTTTGGAAGTTGCGGCTTCAACCCTCTAGCCTTCAGAAGATTTGATAAAGGGAGATGGAAAACTAGAAATAATCTTTAGACCGTCAGTACTAGATAATGTTGATCATTAGCAAGTATTGAGATGACAAACAAATCCTAAGATTTATTCATAACGTCCAAGAATTCTCAGATTTCAAGGACAGTTATAAAGAAGAAGGAAAAGGTTATCCTGAGGAGGATGACTTCGATGAAAATCCAGCCCCTAGAGGAATAAGCGCTTTAGAAAAAGATCTTTGGCAGACATGACATGCACAAAAAAGAAAAGGGAAACAAAAAACCTGGCAGCTATAGAAATAAACATTGGGACAAAATAAATCCCAAGAATGATAAAATGAATTACTTGAAAAGAAAACAATAATTAATAAGTCACGGTAAATGAGTATAGGGATGTTGTTGCTTTTACATATGATGAACTCAAAACTTATAAGATGATGTATTTCAACATACAATCCCACTCAAAGAAGACACAAAACGTCACAGAAACTTATGTGAATAAATCCTAAGTTGGCACCTTTGGTTCAGGCAGAATTAAAGAAAATGTTGTATGCAGGCATCATTGCTCCAACCAGACATTTTGCATAGTGTTCTAACTTGGTGGTAGTTAGAAAGAAAATGGGGGAATAAGACTATGTATAGATTTTAGAAATCTAAATCTTGCATGCATTAAGGATAACTACCCCTTAGCCAATATGGAAACTCTTTGCAAAGAGTTACTGGGTCAAAATAATGTCCATGTTAGATGGTTTCTCTGGATACAAGCGGTTTGGTAAGAAAGAGGACCAAAATAAGACAACTTTCACACACCTTGGGGTACCTTTGAGAACCTTAGGATGCCTTTTAGTTGTTAAATCACGAGGGCCACTTTTCAAAGAGCCATGGATTTTGCGCTTCCATGAACTAATGGGCAAGATCATTTTAGAAATATGCCAAGATGATTTGGCGGTGTTCTCAAGGAAAAGATGATCATATAAGTCATCTCAGAGAAGTTTTCGAAAGATGCCGGAATATGGCATCTCCTTAAATCCAGCCAAATCGATCTTGGGAGTTGATGAAGGAAAATTGTTGGAGTCATCACCAACAAAAGATGGGGTAAAATGGACCCAGAAAGGATACAAGCCATACAATAAAGTTCCTTTACCCCAAACCAAGAAACCCTTACAATCCTTCCTTGGTCAATTAACTTTTTGTAAGAAGATTCATGCCCGATCTGGCCGAAACTTTAAAGCCACTCAAAAACTACTAAAGAAAGGTAATCAAGTTTGAGTGGACGAGAAGAAGGAAGAAGGAAGCTTTCAAAGTGTTAAGGGATGCAATTTAGTAAAATCTCCTGTACTAATTAGTCCTAACTATGCTAAAGATTTCCAAATCTTCTCCTTTATGCGAGGATACTATAGCAGGAGTGTTGCTCCAAGAATGATGATGGTCAAGAGCAACCCATTGCTTTCTGTTGAGCAAGGCATTACCATTCAGAACTCAACTACACAACTATGGAGAAACAAGCTTGCTGTCTTTGGTCAAGTCCATAAATGTTTCGATTATTACATAGGATATTCAAAAGTTGTGGGGGTATGTACCTCACCCAGTGATAAAAGATATCCTTGGACAACAAGATTGTTTTGGGGATCAGGGGAAAGTGGGCTTCTAAAATATTCAAGAGTATGATTTAGAGATTAAACCCACAAAATTAATCAAGGTCAAGGATTAGCTCAAATGCTAACCCACGGGTAATGAACAAGCTTTGGACCTAGTATGTCAAAACAACCAAGCTGGGCCGGCTTTATCTCCAGAACTACAAAAGTTAGAACAACCTGAAATGGTATGTTGATATCATTTTCTTCCTTACTAATCTCACCTGCCCTAGTCATTTAATTGGTCATAAAAGAAGAGCATTGAGATTAAAAGTAGCTAAGTATTGTATTATTCAAGATGGATTAGGGTAGAGGAACCCCGATGGGAAGTATGCCAGATGTGTTGATGAGCTTAGTCAAAGGCTTGTTGACGCCTATTGACTAGAGATCAACTTCATGTGCCATGAGGATAGGCATCAATGGATGCTAATATGTTGAAGACATTTTGGTTCTACTTGGGCATTTGATGCTCGACAAAAATTTTTATGTATGAAATTCCAGCACCTAGCGATGAGTTGTCATAATAAATGCATGAGTCATGGGCATTTGATGCTCCAGCAAAATTTTTGTAAACGAAATTTCCGCACCCCTGCGTGGGTTGATACTGTAATAAGTCTGCATGGATCATAGTTAGGTCAGGTACCTTGGGATGTTTTCATTGGGAGAGTTCCTTTCACTGAGGGTTTTTTATCCTCAGGTTGTCAACTGGGCTTTTCAGCCCGGCTGACTTCCCATGAGTTTTTTCCTCCACACATGCAATAATTCCTCCAAAGTGGTGAACGACGTTCTAATGGTCTCATCCTTTGGTAGCTAGTGTTTAGGAATGTTGTAAATGACCATGCCAAATAGTGCAGAAAGTTTCGCGGAATTTCGTCAAGTCTAGATAGGTTTTCTTTAATTAATTAAATTATTTTTTGAGCAAATATTCTAAAAACTGGGTCTTTGGGGTTTTGATAGGGGTATTTGTGCTCAAAAGAAATGGAACAACACCCCCTACACCCATAGAGCAAGTTTCAGCTCAGTCGGACGAAGTTTACTATGTATTTGTCCACTCAGAGTCAGAGTCAGTCAAAACAACAATTTTAATTGCTAAGTCAAATTTTGTAATTTTGTAAAAATGAGTTATTGGGTGAATGTTTAAGGTGGTAAAGAGCAAGTTAGACCCTCCTAACCTACCCAAACCCAACCAAACAACTTCACAACTTAAAACACCCCTTTACCTTACCCCCTCACCTCTCTAGCTCACGCCCTAGGGGGAAAAACGTCCCCCCTCACTCCAAACCTTTGAGTTGAGCCTTGATTTGTTGTGTGGGCCCCTCTTAGGTGAGGTGCGCCCCTCCTAAACCCTCACCACTCCATAACCTAGCCCCCCCACACTCTAACTTACTCCCTAACCTCACGCCCTCTTCCTAACCTCACGCCCCCATGAGGGAAGAGCGCCCCTCCTTCACTCAAACCTTGACAACTCACCCAACTAATGATGTGAGCCCTCCTCTACCCCTTAGTGCGCCCTCCCTAACCTAACACCTCACCTTTGTGTGGTTCACAACCTTCCACCTCACCAATCCATGACCAAAACCCTAAGGAGGGCGCCCCACTCATTGAGATTTGCTCATTTGATGTGGATTTGACACTTGGACTTCATCCAAGTACCTTCACTTTGCCTCTTGAGGTATAAATGGAACCCCTCCTCACCCTTTTTCCTCACCAATCTTTGAGCTATTGTTATTATGCTGAAATTTCTCATCACTTCCACTATCTTGTTCTTGCCATCTTGCCATTTCACTCATTGCTCTTGAGAGTTTGGAGTAAGTATTTCTCCAACACTCTCACATTTTGGAATAAAAAGCTTTGGAGGATTTTGAAGATATCCAAGAGTATTCTGGTTTTTTTCTTGCATATGAGGTGATTTTGTATTGTTCATGTTTTATGTGTGGTTGGAATAGATCTATGGTAAAGTATTTTACTAGAGTAGGTTAAAAAAGTGTATTCTTGCTAGTTTATGCTTATTGGATAGCCTAGGGTTTGAAGTATTTCACATTCTCAGTCTTTTCAATATTGCTATCTATTTCCATGCTTCACATATTGCTTTGAGTCATGCAGGTTGCTTCAAATGACTTATTGGGATAGCATCAAGAAAGAGCCTACCCTTAAAACCTTCTCACACTCCTTACTTTCTTGTTCCATTTAATTTCTGCATCATTTCCATTTGTATTTCAGTTTTCTAACACTCATAGATAGGTCAAAAATATCAACTTTTTATTTCAGATTTTATGTAAAAAGTTTTCTGTGTAAAAACAATTTTTTTTTTGACATTTTGTGTGTGTTTTGCAGCATTTCTAGCAAGCTTTTGCTTGCTGTTTTATGCAGGTTCTTACCAGATATAAGGGGAAACGCTGCCCAAATCTATCTAGAAGACTTCCCCAAGAACCCCTCTTGGTTGGGTAACTATCTCCTAACCTTTCTCCTTGTAAATCCAAGCTTTTTTTCATTATTTCATTCATTTTTTGTCTATAATCATAAGCTTACATAGTAGTTGCCTACACCTTGGGGAGAAATCCCCAATATCGTTAGGCTAGGCTAGTTTGCTTTCCTTTCAAGTTTTTCATTTATTTATTTGTTTCATTTTAATAATTTGTTAATTCGTTAATAACCCTCTTTGGCCAACAATGGTAGGCTTGCCTCCACCTTGGCCATTGTAAGTGGTTTCCATCTTTTAAGTTTTCTTTATTTCTAATAAGCTAATGTGCCTGCACCTTGGGAGAGAAATCCCCAAAATCGCTAGGCTTAAGGGAAACTTATCTTCTTTTGATGTCTACATGATTAATGGTCGAAATATTCTAGATAGTCATCACACCCAAGTTTCTTTCATTCAAGTTATTTTGCTTCATATGCTTATGCTCATATTGCTAAATGGTTTAATGGTTTAGGATATTACTTAAGTGCCAAATCTATTAGTTTTTCATAAATCATTTTACCTTTTAGATTTCTAAGCATATGTGATCTAATTCATGGTTTAAGATCTCATTCATTAATCTTTATGGTTTCAAGTACATCTATCTTTTAAGTGGGTTTAACATATAACATGTGTTGATGAATGGTTAATCTTTAACTCTTATTTTCACTTTCATAAGGCAAGCTGTTCTTGCCCCCTTTTTTCCTCTTGCACTTTTAATGTCTAAATGGTGATATGATGCTATGGTGATTATATTTGCTTAATGTTTTTTCATTCATGTTACATTTTATGGTTTAAGCAATTACATTCATCGTTTTACATCTTTCAAGCACGTCTTCTTTCACCTTTAACTTTCAAATCTACATGTGGAATGGTTAATGAATGAATGGTACATCTCTTGCAACATTTCCTTCATGTTTTGATATGTTAATGGTTATTTAATTTACATCTTGCAAACACATTTTCACCAACATTTTCATTTCGGCCATGCACTAAAAAGTAAAATTTAAAGTGCCTAAAACACTCCTAAAAGAAACCCAACACACCTAAAGACCCACCCGAGGGTCATAATAACACTTAGGCAACTTTATGAGCTTTATTCATCCATCTCCACCATCTAAAACGGGTTTGAGGGATACCCGGGGGGAAGTGGCGGGGGACCGTCCCGTGATCCTTAAGGGGATCCTTTCTGGGAGAACTCTTACTGTCAGAGCTGACCTGGGAAGCTAGGGTGGGCCTCGTTGCCTTACTATCTTGAGCACCCGACAATCATTTGGCCAAGGGAGGAGGAAGTTCAAAGCACCAACATAGTTTGGGGGGAGAGAATAAAATTTATCTAACTTTTAAACAACTCCTTAAACATCTAGTTGCATAGATAATCTTTGTGTGTTTGGGGGGATTTAGATGTATGCTTAGGGACACACATTGATGATTGCTTCATGCTTTTAATTTCACATTGCAACTATATGGTTTATATCTTTCATGTCTATGTGAGCATATGATTTCAACTTTGTTATATCTTACTTCATTTTCTTTTGTGGTGTGAATCAATAAGGGGTTGAGTATCCCACTTGGGGAGGCATCACCTTCTTTGATTCTTGAGTGCTTTTATGGTTGCCAGTGAAGGCGGTCCAATAGAGTAAGTGCTATTGGGGCATGCTTGGCTCATGTGTTGATCTCACTTACACCTTCTTGTATCTTTGTATCTTTGTGTATTGTGTAAAC
>SNQJ01S0124529.1:0-11496 GCA_010110895.2 Picea sitchensis | reverse complement strand
CGATAAAAAGGTACTTATGTTATCCTTCCTTCTCATGTATTAGTTTAGATAGATTTGAAAGGAATTCAGTGTCCACGTTAAGCATTTTTCTGTCTAGGGTTAAGGTCAAGCTCTAGAGGTGATCTACCTGTCCGCAGGGAGATTTTCCTACAACAATTAGTTCGGACCTCCATGGGGCTGAGGGGCCCATCAGATGGTTGTTGGGACCCCATCAGGGGCAGAGACAAGACAGTGCTTGATTGAGATTTTGCACCTGAGAAGAAGAAGGATGTTCCATCAGGGACACTTTGGCTTAGCTCAGCCTAAGGGGGTTGACCCACTTCCAGTGGAATGTTTCCCTTTGATTGCCCAGGACGTCACCTAGGAGCCATTAACATCACCTTGAGCGAGTGACAGTTGGACAGGGTAACTGACATGTGTGGCATGATTGGGAGGCCCAAAGAGGGCCAACGTTTTGTCATTTTGTGTTGTATTTGCCCTAAAAAGGGGCTAATGTCTCCCTTGTTAGGGCTTGACGTCTTGCTTATGCTCAGTTAGGGTTTTAATTTAACATTTAATGTAAAAACAGTATGATTTTGGTTTGTATCCTTGTTGGCTATTTTTAATGACCTAAAATTAATTAAAGGTCATGATACAATATATATTGAGGTGATTTATCCTCATTTTGACATAACACACAACTCACTCTCTTGTGAGATCTGATTTTTGCACCCTTGTTGGGGTATTTCATCTTTTAAGTGAGGCACACTTGTTGAAGGAAGGATTTTCTTGGCATTTTTGGCATTTCTCTTAAAGGAAGGTTTACAACTAGGGTTTGCAATGCTATTTCATGGTGATATGTAAGTGTTTTTCCTGCAAAACTTCTTAATTGAATGGTCGTAGTTTTATATTCTTGCATTTATCTATAAACTTTGTTGATTTAAAACCCTAGGTGACAAGCACACAAGTAGGTCCTTGTTTCATGTCCCCTAAAAGAGAAATATTCAGTCATTGAAGAGGGAAGGAAGAGCCTAGCCATTGCTACACTCTTTTTACTTCTTCCCCTATGCTAGCCATGCCTTTTAAGAGTTAAGAAGGAGGAGACGTCCCAGGCCTAGGTTATCTACACCTAGGGTCGTCCTGCTTCTAAGGTTTGGTGATAGGGCGTTGCCATTACAACACTCTCCCTCACCTCACTCTCTTGTCTTGACTTATCTTTTATGCTAGCCATTTTGCCAAGTTTAACCTAAGGAAGGAGGAAAGAGCACGAGGCCTTGCTTAAGCAACACGGGAGTGAGCCTCTTTCCCCTAGGGTTTTGATTCTGGGGCCCTACCATTGCAGCACTTCATAACCCTTCCCTCTAGTCCTTAGCCTATTCCTTTCAACCTTTGTGCCCTTTCTTAAATTGACTCCATCTACCCTTAGGCACTGATCTCAGGTCCCCAACGTTGAAGTGATAGTGCTCAAACAACTCTTAAAAGTTTTATAATTTGAAACCCTAACTAACTAACTAACCCTAACAAGGCTGACATCATACTTGGTTATTCCATCTTGACGCAACACTTTCTGTTGATAAGCAATTAGATGATGGTTAAGAGCATTTATTGAGTAAGGGATTGATTAGATACATTGTTGGCTACATCATCTCAATATTTATTGATGAATTGATATTACTCCACTGCTACATTGATAAAAATTGATCTCATTAATATCTATTGTTATAATTGATAATCTATTGACATCAGATAGTTATATGAAGTACTAACCCATTGAATTATAGCCTGCATATATTGTTTTGCTATTGTTTTGTTTTGGGCAGGTGTTTTCATTTGGGGCTACATTTCTTTATTGGCTGTTTAGCCGGACTATCTGATCTTGGTGGTAACCTGTGAGGAGGGACTTTTACTTTGATCCTTATACCTTTGCCTCTTCAAAAACCCAGGTTACCGGGGACGTCTCCCCTAGGCTAACCTCTCTAAATAAAAAAAACCTCCCCATTGTGGTGACATTGGGTTGGGTAGGTTCCTGTTATGCCAGTTTGGCCTCTATCCTTCTAGCTTTTTGATCTAGCTACAAACTGTGTGATAACGGGTCTTATTCATTATAGATGGACTCCATACATAGAAACCTGTTTATCTACTTAAGGAGTAAGGGTGGGACCCTAACATGCCCTCCCCCTTAAAAGGAAACATTGTCCTCGACACTCGAGATGAGGGAATTGTTGAAGGATCTCTATTGGTTCCCATGTGGCATCCTCAAACGATGTATCCTTCCACTGTATCAAAACCTCTTGGAGAATGCTCTTGCATAAACGATGCTCTTTTGTTGAGCACAGCCTCTGGCTACAACCAAATGGAACCTTCATCCTCTAGTTCTGGAAGGATAGTTTGAACATGATAATTAGATCCAACCACTTTCTTTAAGCAAGAGACATGAAAGATTGGATGTGTTATCCCCAACTCCTAGGGATAACTAAGGAGATGATATCTCAAGGCCCTCAGGTTGCAGACATGGAATACCGAGAGACATCTTGACCAACAATGTCCACTTGCACAAACAGAGACTCGCCTCACGACCATAGCTCCAGGTTCATCACGATGGTATCCACCACATCAGCTAGCTTCCAGAAAATACATTGGGTATTTCTCCATGATGTACAAGCCAGGTATTATGGTGAGTGTCATTTCAATATTTGAGGTATTTGAGTTTGTTACATCTATTATTGCTTTTGATTATGTAGCATCTACTTGGACATTATGCTCTTTGCCCTGTTTCACTTTGGTGGTTGACATTGCGCCCTAGTAAGTGAGTCACCCTTGGGGATAGGTTTGCTACTGGGAGGTCCTCTTGACGAGTCATCGTGCCATTCACAACCATACTTGTCGCTTTCCACACTTCATCCCCTCATCTCCTTACCTTTTGGGATTTTCGGGTGTACTGACCCAAGAAGGGGTTGTCCCTCATTTATGTTAGAAAAATAGGTGTGCTCGTTTCACCGTAGACAATATAGAAATATTGTCACCCAACCACAGGCACAAAGGCCACCCCCGAGTACCTTAATCTTGACAGATAGAATAATTCTGGAAGCAAACCCTAGAACCAATAACCAACCAAGGTAGTGTACCTCTCTCCAAATCTAGCGTACCAAGCAGAAAGTCCAAACCATAACCAAGCAGAAAATCCAACCATAACCAAAGACCAAGTCACCACTTCAGTAGCTGCAGCTCTCCTCTAGTCATGCGCACCACTTGTCCTTATGCAATTGTGAGAGTGAGTGTGACAAATGAGCTCTAGCACCCTCTTATTTATAGTCATCTAAGTGACCTAATTAGGTCGACTTCTACTTTTGGAGGATAATAATTTAATATAAATTATTATCTTGAGCCAACTTGTCTTCTAAGGTTATTTTCTAACCTTCTAGGGTTTCTCTTGCTTCTCGAAATATTCTAGTCTTGTCGAAGGTTACACGTAGAGGTTAATACCTCCCGCAACTACCGTAATATCAACACTCCCTCCTAGCTAGGGAGGTATTAAAGGCAATGGTATTGAGCACAAACATGCCATTCAACCGATAACATCATCATAACCACACAGGCTATCTCATGATCAAATCATGAGCACCAACATCACTATCTAACAAGATAGTCTACATGGAAATCAGAGCAATGCCATCCAATATAACACAAATGTGTATATACATAGTAGTATACAACTACTATCCAACAGTATACAACCACTCCTAGTAGAACACAACTACTAACCAGTGACACATAGTCACTACCAGTGGATCACATCCAACACAGTAGCATACAACTATTGTCCAAAGACATACACTATCCACTATAATCATATCATCTGATATCAACAATGTCATGATATGAATTGAGTCATCTGGGCCACTCTTCCACTCACATCTATGAGATTTGGAAGAGCATCTTCCCTCGAAAAGTTAAACATTAGCCATGGGTTGTTTGGACTATTCTTCTCAAGCATAGAAGAATAATTGTCCCTAATTTCTGAACCTGGACCATTCAACCTATCTGGGCCATTCTTTCGGCACGATTTAAGAGAATGAGTTTGCCCTAGGGAATGACTGCCCTTGATTGCTAAACCTGGACCATTCACCCTAACTGAGCCATTCTTCTGGCACTAATCGTAGTGCAACCTAGAGAGAGTGAGTCTTCCCTAGGGAATGATTATCCGGACCATTTCCTACAGAAATGAATGTCCTACACCAACCTCCTACATCGGACCATTCTTCGGAATTGCTCACAACTGTGAACTTTGAAAGAATGACTTCCTAGAGAGGTGGACCATTCTGCTTGACCACTTCTCAGAGTGACTGCCAAGGAGAATGATTGTCCCATACCATTCCCCCACACTGGACACAAGGGGAATCATTGTCTATGGTACATCAACAATATGTCAGACCATGATTGTCTGTTTTGGACCATTTTTTGAACTAGAAAATGATTGTCCATAAAAAATATTGGACCACTTTCCGGACTGGAAAGTGACTTCCCAACCTGGACCATTTTCCAAACTGGAAAATGACTGTCCATCAAGAATCTTGGACCACTTTCCAAGCTGGAAAGTGACTACCCAACCTGGACCATTTTCCAAACTAAAAAATGATTGTCCATATATCAATAACATATCAATGCTCCCTCCCAAACTGGGGAGTAATCACTTCTCTTTCCAATAGGGAAGTCATCTCCATGAGTCCATCTTGTCCCTTAAGTACACAAAATTTTCATCTTGGACAGAGGCTTTACCAAAATATATGTTATCTGCTCATCAGTGGAGATATACTAGAGAACCACTTCTCCCCTTTGGACTTTATCACAGAGATAATAGTACTTGATCTCAATGTGCTTCGACCTGTCATGGAACACCGGGTCTCTGAGAGCTTCACACATCTCTGGTTATCACAATATATGATCCGGATTTTATGAGCAGAACGAAATGATTACAGATTATTAATAGGTGCTTAACACAAAATAACATAGATACAATACAACTGGTTTTCTATTCAATAAGGAAATAAGTTGAAACTGTAAAATGCAGTGGAAACAAGCTTGCTGGAATGGTGGCAACTTATCTCCGAAAAGAGATGTGACGGTTGTGCTCATTCGCAAGAAGATGATTACAATGAGGCTCTGAAGGCCTTTTTACAATAAACAAGAATGCCAAAAACTCTAGACATCCAAAAACCTAACCCTAGGAAATGAAGCACCAAAAGTCATGTGGGCCCCATTTGGGTAAGTTAGTACATCAACTTCCCGGGGTCGCAACTTTTTCATACGATCTCCGTTTTAGGCGTATGATAGCCCATTGGAAAGGTATCGTCGAGGAGATTCATTTTGGGAGCTCAATGATTCCTTTGGATATAATTGAGAAGCTCAATCCTGAAAAACATTCATTTAGGCCTTCAAAATGGCCCCGAAAGTTAAAATTGCTAAAAATAGTAAATTGCCAAAATTGGCAGAAAACTGTTTTGAGCCAGTTGGAAAAGGTGGGTGGCCAACGATATCCACCTGGATCAATCCTACCTCCTTAGGAAGCAATGGTCTCCATTGCGTTGAGTTACCCCATCAAATGAGGAAATTTCTGTTGAATTTGGCCCCGGGTGAGCCACTTGCCTTGGTGCAGGAGCTGTCCTACTTTGACGACTCGATAAAGCTAGATCCTTTGTTGTCGAGTGCCCTTGATCTGTGTGTCCACAATCTGATCGATGGATGCATGTTGTATTCAATCGGGGTTGAGCTCTGTTGGTGTCAGTTGTTCTGCTACGTCTGAGGTGTCCAATAATGGTGGGAAACAAGGGCGAAGGAGATCCACGTTGAACACTGGGTGCAGGCCAAGGAAAGGAGGAATGTTGAGCTCAAAAGAATTATCCCCCACGGACTTGGTGATGGTGTACGACCCATAATGGAGTGGGAAAAGCTTACGATGGGGTCCTGTAAGGCGTTCTTTCTGCAAGTGAAACCAAACTTTGTCACCCAACTAAAACTTATGTGGCACCCGATGTTGATCATGGCATTGCTTGTACTTGTCATTGGACTTCTGTAGGATATCCTGAACTTGTTGGTAGATGTGTTGGATCCTCTCAATGAATCGGGTGGCTTTTTCAGCTTCGGTTGGAGTAGGGGATGAGTCGGTCGAGGTGACCGCAAGGGGAAGTGCAACATCTATGGGACCCAATGGTTGGAATCCTAACCCCACCTAAAAGGGGTTGTGGCTTATTGAGCTATCCAGGGCTCATTTGTAGCTATGTTGGACATAAGGAAGGCTCTCATCCCATGTGCGAGGGTTCTTTGAATTATACATGCGAAGGATATGCACAATCATTTGATTTACGACCTCAGTTTGACCATCTGTTTGGGGGTGGAAGGCCGTGGATTTGGTGAGCTTGGTGTCCAGCAGTGACCAGAGGCTCGACTAGAATGTACTGAGAAATTGACTATCCCGATCTGAGACAATGGTTTTTTGGATTCCAAAATGTACCCTGACTCGTTCAAAGAAGATCTTGGCAGTGGCCTCTGTTGTGATGTTCTTCTTGCAGGCAACCAGAATTGTCATCTTAGAAAAGCAATCAACAACCACAAAAACACAGTCATTTCCCCGCTTGGTGGATGGGAGGCCCAACATGTAGTCAATTGAGATGGATTCCCATGGCCTATCAGGAGTAGGAAGAGGGGTGTATAGGCCCTGTTTCTTAGTGGTCGGTTTGGCAATAACGCAGGCAGTGCAGGACCTGATATACTTACTAACCTCCTGTCGAAGTTTCGGCCAGTAGAAATGTTTCTGTAGCATCACCACTGTCTTTTTGACGTCGAAGTGTCCTGCCACCCGACTGTAGTGGGCTTCCCAGATCAGCTTCGCTCTCTCACTTGATGGAACACAGATATGGCCTAGACAACACAACAACCCATCCTGAAGATGGAAATTATCGACAATTGCATTTGCACCCAACATTTAGTAGGTGGTGGCGAAGTTTGGGTCTGTCTCATAGAGTTGGGGCCATCCAGAGGTCTCATGGCCACAAGAGTCTAGCACTGTGGTGAGTGTCGCGAGTGGCGATCTGTTGAGGCAATCAACGACGCGATTGGTGCTTCATGTTTTATACTTGATGTTGAGGTGGAATTGCTGCAAGTATGTGGAACACTTTTGATGACGATCATTTTGTAATTTTCCTTGAGTCTGCATGGACTGCAGTGGCTTATGATCAGTGTGGATGATTGGCTCCTTCCCAAGAATGTAATGTCTCCACTGGTGCAGGCTTGCACAATGGAGTACATTTCTTTGTCGTAAGTAGGGTACTTACGGACAACATCTGATAGTGTCTCACTATGATAGGCCACGGGGTGGACGTGCTGAGTGAAAAAGACGCCCACCGCATAGTCTAAAGCGTCTGTCTCGATCTCAAAGGGTTGTCGCAGGTCTGGTAGTGAAAGTATTGGGGTTGAGCACAAGTGTTGCTTCAAATCGTCGAATGCTTGTTGTTGGGATCGACCCCATGCAAATTTCGCCTTACCACCACCCCTGGTTATTTGGCCGAGGACCCATGCAATATGGGAGAATCCCAACACGAACCTGCAATAGAAATTGGAAAGGCCCAAGAAGCTCCGAAGCTCAGCGAGTGTGGTTGGGGCTGGCCAGTCATGAATGACTTGGATCTTGGCTGGATCCACATGTACGCCATGTTGATCAATTATGTAGCCCAAGTAATGGACCATGTCCATGTCAAAGGAGCATTTTTCCAAGTTGGCATATAGCTTGTGTTGTCACAGGGTGTGCAGAACCTATTGAATATGCTGCAAGTGTTCGACCCAAGTCTTGCTGTAAATGAGAATGTCATCCAGATACACCACTACATAAGTATTGGTGAATGGTCACAGGATATCGTCCATCATCCTCATGAAAGTGGCTGGAGCATTTGTCAAACCAAAGGGCATGACCAACCATTCAAAAAGGCCTTCATTTGACTTGAAGGCAGTTTTCCATACATCTGTATGTTCTATCGGGACCTGGTGGTAGCCAGACTTCAAATCAATCTTACTGAAGTATTTGGCCCCCGTGAGTTGATCAAGGAGGTCGTCGATTCGGGGAATCGGGTACCAATTTCTGACTATGATTTTATTCAGAGCCTGGTAATCAATGCAAAGGTGCCAGGTTCCATCTTTTTTTTGTACCAACACAATCGGGCTCCCGCAAGGTGATGAGCTGGGAAAGATGTGCCCCTTGTGGAGCAGTTCTTGGATCTATCGCTTAATATTCTCATTCTCTAATAGAGAGCAGCGATAGACTGGCCCATTGGGCAGTGGTGCGTCGGGGGTCAGATCGATGGGGTGCTTGACCTAGCAATGCAGAGGTACCCTAGTAGGTGAGGAGAAGATATCTTAGTATTCTTCCACGACCTTATCTACTTGCTTTTGTTGTGTGGAGAGGTCTGCCGCAAAGACCCTAGATGTGGCTATGATCTTTCACTTATTCTGAGAGTGAATCACGAAGAAGACAAACTTCCCTGTCTAAGAGATGACCTTCTTGCATTGCTTAACAAAGATCAAGGAAATAACACTAGATGGGACTGCCTCGGGTATCCTGTACAATTTCTTGTTCAAAGTAATAATAACACTATGAGGCCTAGACTCATATACAACATGACGCTTCCATAAATAAGGTTGGCCCAAAAGAACATCACAAACTTCGAGAGGAGCAACATCACACAATACCTTGTCTTTGAAGGGCTTGATGCCATACGACAGTTGACACTGTTGGCTGACGTGGAGATTGCTTCCTTAGCGGAGCCATCCAATGGTGTAGGATTATGGGTGCGACATTGTTGGTAGGGCCAACTACTTGATGACCTCTGTTGAGATGAGGTTCTTTTGGCTATCGCTATCAACGATGAAGTGCAGCGGGGTGCCTTTTACCCACATCTGTGAATGGAAGAGGCGTTATCCTTCTTCTGGCTCGTCTGGTTCACCAGGTTGGAGCTTGGTGGTAGCAACGGTGGAACTGGGTTCCGCATCAATGATGTGTCTTCCCTTATCTGGTTCTAGCTCAGAGTCTGAACCCACATCTGATTTAGAGGCTTTCACTTCGGCCACTAGCTACTGCTTTGAGCGGTAGTCAGCAGTGTTATGCCAAGAGCTCTTATGGAAGTTGCACCACTTCCTGATATATTTCTTTGTCTTTCTGGTCTCCTTCTTTGCTTGCGGCTTGGACTGGTTGTCCTGATACTATCCATCTTTGCTTTGGCCTTTGTTCTATGGGTTGGGGCCACCCTTTCCCGGATTTTGTTATGAGGGGTTCCCAGGCCCAAATTGTCGCGTCTTTTGTTTGTGCTTTTGCTCGATTTTGACGGCATATCGGTAGATCGCGCCCAAGGATGAGATATCTAGAAATTCCATTTCGATCTGGATGTATCTATGTAGAGCACCACGATACTTGAGCACTAGATGTCGCTCTGAATATTTGATACCTAGCTTGGTGCGCAAGGTATGAAATATATTTGTGAAATTTGGCACTGCTTGGTCTCTTTCTTGCTGCAGTGTGGTCCATTTGGTATACAAGTTGTCATAACTTCTGACAGGGTAGTATTGTTCCTTAATAGAATCCCTGAAGGATTCCTAGGTGGTCGTGATTGTAAATAATTAGGGTTCCTCTATTTTCTTTTTCTCACAAAATTTTTCCCACCAATCTTTGACATGGGGAACAACTTTGAGGAGCGCAAAAGTAATTTTTTCTCTATTCGAAAAGTTATGGACACAAAAATACCCTTCTAGTAGATTCAACCACTTGTCTACAACATCTGCATCTATCTGACCTTCAAATATAGGAATATCGAAGTTTATTTGTACTTTTAAGGGGGCGACGCCTTTGCTTGAAGAAGATGCGTCGCCTGTTGGTAGTCGTCAAAGGATTTGCGCGAAACTATCCATCATCTCGTTCCTTTGTTGCGTGAGGGCTTCCTCAATCAACAGTTTGAAAGGATCTCTTGTTTTGTCATATTTATTTTCTCCTGCCATGAGAGGTCGCTTGGGCGTGCGAGAGATTTTGTCCTCAAGAGAAACAAGCTTGAGACCCAACTCTTTGTACTCCGACCTCGTTGGGGACATGCATTAAGACGACAAGGAGCAGACCGCTTTGATACCACTGATTCAGATTTTATGAGCAGAACAAAATGACTACAGATTATTAACATATGCTTAACACAAAATAACAGAGATACAATAAAAGTGGTTTTCTATTCAATAAGGAAATAAGTTGAAATTGTAAAATGCAGCGGAAACAAGCTTGTTGGAATGGTGGCGGCTTATATCTGAGAAGATATGTGACGGATGCGCTCATTCAAAAGAAGATGATTACAATGAGACTCTGAAGGCATTTTTACAATAAACATGAATTCCAAAAACCCTAGACATCCAAAAACCTAACCCTAGGAGATAAAGCGCCAAAAGTCATGTGGGCCCCGTTTGGGTAAGTTAGTACATCAACTTCCCGGGGTCGTAACTTTTGCATACGATCTCCGTTTTAGGCGTATGATATCCCATTGGAAAGGTATCATTGAGGAGATTCATTTTTGGGGCTCAATGATTCCTTTAGCTATCATTGCGAAGCTCCATCCTGAAAAACCTTCATTTAGGCCCTCAAAATAGCCCCGAAAGTTAAAACTGTTAAAAATAGTAAATTGCCAAAATTGCCAGAAAACTGTTTTGAGCTAGTTGGAATAGGTGGGTGGCCACCGATATCCACCTGGATCAATATATCACGGTCAAATCCAACACCTGATCAGATAGTCCAGAAATAGGCTTACGGCGCCACACTACTTCCATACAAGCATCACAAGTTGCAATATATTATGCTTCTGCAGTGCTGAGTGCAACAAAATTTTGTTTCCTGCTAGCCCATGATATCGTGGAAAAGCTTAAAATGAAACATATCTAATAAGTATTTCTTTTGTTATCTGCACTCCCTACCCAATCTGAATCGATAAATCCATGCATCTATATATCATAACTCAAACGTCCATGAAGATATTCCAAGGCATGCTTTGCAATTATTCAATTCTCATGGATAGGTTCCACCTGGAATTGGCTCAACATGTTCACAACAAAGAAAATGTTTGGCCTAGTATTCATTGAATACATCAAGGAGCAAATCAATTACCAATACAAAGACGAGTCTACTGGATCAGAGTCTCTTAACTTCTTCAGATCTGCCATCATGGGGGTTCTCCATGGATTTGTAATCCATCATATCGGACTTCTGAAGAACCATTTCGATACACTTCCTCCGTCAAAAGAAGTTTTCACCAAGATTATGTTGTACATGAGAGGCTCTGCACCAAGTGTTGGCAAATGTTTAACATGTAGCGCATGCTTGTCATTGATGGCAAGTACAATAGTGAAGATGGCATGAGTATAGGAAGAATGTAACAGACGGGCATCAGAAGTAGTTTGGGAAGACGCTGCAGAGCAAGCTCGAGAAGATCAGAAGAGATAGTGCAG
>SNQJ01S0124526.1:18683-42197 GCA_010110895.2 Picea sitchensis | reverse complement strand
ATGTGATTATGAGGTTGGAGAGCCTATGTGATTATGAGGTTGGAGAGCCTATGTGATTATGAGGTTGGTGAGCCTAGATGCAAATAGACCAGTGCACCTATCCATGTAAATATAATCATGATTATTAATACAATATTGCATCACTGGGCACAGACAAACTCAGATGAAGAGAGATGGGTGGCCAACTCCACCAGAAAAGGGGAAAGGGGGGTGAGTCGTATGTTTTGGAGAATATTTTAATAATAATTCCATAAAAGTGAAATGTTATGGATGTGTTTTTATCCTAAGTTCCCAAGGGTAGGGGACGAGTCACCAAGTTGCTTAAAGCTACTTTTGGAAGTGACAAGTGTCAAGTGGAAGGAATGCAATATATATTGTTGGCCTTAGTGTATTTTGGGCATATTATTGTATGGAGAATAATTGATTATTGGGAGATCTCATGTAGCAAGCTCTCGTGAGCAGGAGGGGGTTGGAATGTATGGAAAATATGATTATTACCTTATCTTCCCAAAGAAGCTTGCAAGGAGTTGTGGGGATGTAACCATAATTTTATTATTGAGGATTTAGGTTGAAAAACCATGAGAAATATCTCTAGGTGAGAGATTGGTTGTTGTGGAGTGGTTGTCGGACCCATGAGCATACTCTCCAGGTGAGATTTTTATTGAGATTTTTTCCCTAGTGTGTTGATCATTAGTCACTGAGCTTAGAGACTTCATGTCTGGCTTGTTGTTGGTAACCCTGGGAAGGGAAGTGGTGCAGCCGAAGGACTATTGAGCAGAGAATGGGAACACTTCCTTGGGTGTGAAAAGTGTGTGGGGAATGAGGGATTGTGGGCTAGTTGCAGCAGCGGGCACTTAGGATTGGGAAATTTTGTTGATTTTCAGAACTTGATTATCACTAGGAACCATTTTGTCTTGGTGGAGTTAGGCCCCAGCTCGAGGGTGACCTGTTGATGAAATATTATGAGAAATAGAGTCTATGGTTGGGAGGAACGTCTGAGTCTATGGTGACTTTTATTAAAGATAAGTGTTCCTTATGTGTTTGTCTTGTTTACTATGTGCATATTTGTCTATGCTTGATATGGGATAGTTCTTGTATGTAGTTTCATATAAGTATTTTTTGTTATATTGTTTAATGTTGCTTGTACAGGTAGATATGGTGTTTATAGCCTATATTTGTAGTTGTGCATGAGTATGTCGGTTCATGGTAGCTTTTCTTGTTAAGCTAAACTTGTGATTTTGCTATGAGTCTTCAAGAGGAGAATTGGGTAACTGGGTGCGCAAGAAAGTAGCCTACGTGCATAGGTGATCCAGAATTGGATCCAAGAGCTTGATGGGGCTCAGAAAGGCCTAAAAATAAAAGTTCTAAGAATGGCTTCAAAACGGATGTGTGTGTAGGCCTTGTCGACACAAACCCAGCGCAACTTGAACGGGCTCAAACAAACATTGTATGCTCAAGTTATGGTGATCTGTTCATTTTTCCAAACATGCAAAAAAATGATGACTGTACAGTACGTACAGTACCACGTGGAAGATGAATGTACAGACCGTATAGTTGTACATCTAACGTGGAAGGAATAGTTGGAAGCTTCTGGGGGTGACACATGGTAGGCTAACTGGGCGTACGGATGTTGATGTGGACAGACAGGTGGACCAATCTGAGAGTGACATGTGTCACCCTTGCAGTAGTGACACATGGCACGTCTATATGGATGAAATGGAAGGTACAGTGGTAGAGTGACATGGCAGGCACGTGTGGCAGAGCTGGTCAAATCAACGCTTGACACATGGCATCAGAATTTGACGAATGAGGTAGTGCCAAGTGGCCCAGACATGGGCTGCCATGTGGCACCCATTTATTGGTCAAGTTGGTTGGCAAAATTTTGGATGCAACAAGGTTCAAACACTGGACCTCTGTCCGGGCTAAGCCTTGGAAGGGCTGGGCTAGCCAGGTCGCCCGCAGATGGTACTTACAAACCATAGAGAAATTTTATTATTTAAGTTTACCAAAGGTTTCGGACGGAAGAGGTTAGGTCTGGGGTCTATCCCCCAGCCCTGATTACATGCATCCACACAACCACCAGCCAAACAACAAGCCACGGTGCGGTTAAACAGCTGGGGACTTAGCCCTCAGTTCCGATACTCCACCATATGACCCGGGATTATATCGTTTGTTGGCGCATATTGTAATGGATAGCTCTCGAATCTATGGGATGCTCCATATGACCCGGGTGAAAATGGATGGCACGGATTTTTTAGAGCCCGGTTTGATCAGACCCCAGTCACATGGGATGCGCAGCAAATCCAGGAGCCAACGTGCAGCCCCTAGGGAGTTGGCGCTTTGCCACATTAAACCATGTGACCCTATAGAGGGGGCATGCACCCGGATCAGAGGGGCTTAGCCCAAATTTTGTTATAAAGTGGGTTTGTGAATTATATTATAGTGATTTATTGGATTTATTCAGCTGTATTTGGAGATTTTTTGCCCTTTTGGGGGGATATTGGGCCCTTTTTTAGGCCGTATCTTGGGGGGAAGTTGGGAGATGGTTACCAACTTCAGATCTATATAAACCAAGCCTTCTTGAGGCCATGGGAGGAGATTCAGAGTAAGTTTATGCTAAAGATATGTCAAGCCAAAGTCATTTTTATGCAGGGAAGTTGTTGAGGAGCGCACCTTTGCGGGCCATTTCTGGGAGCTTCAATCATCCAATTTGAGTGTCGTTTCTTTTGTTGGCTTCTAGAGATCTGATAGAACAAGACCAGATCAGTTTTGTAACATTTTGGCACTGTTGTGATGTACTTATTGAGCTTTGAACAAAAATAATAAAGCCTCACCCACTAAGACAAAGGCCTGGAGACGTAGGTGAGATTGTCGAACTCCGTTATCACATTGGTGTTTATGGTTTGTTATTGTTTATGCTTTATTTTAGATCTGAATATGTGTATATGGTTGTTATTATTCTTCTATACTTCATCCTCTTTCATTCAGCTTCCTAAACTGGTTAATAAATACATGCATAATAACTCAACCATAGTCGTGTAAAATATATTTTCAGATCAAGTGGTATCAGAGCTAGTTGACGTTTGGATTTGAGTTTTGCATGTTAACCACGGAAAAGCTACTTCATGGTGGAGGCGATATTTTTTAAGAGAATCCATTGATTGGATTGAGAAAGAGAACTTCTCAAAGCGAGAAGCTGGCATCGGAAGAGGGACTTTCTCAGGATGAGAAAGAGTTTCGAAAAACTTTCTTTGCCATGTCGGAGATGATGAAGGTTTTGTATGAGGATTACTTGGAACGGAAGTGACCGAATCTAGGTGAATCTTCAAAGGGAAAAAGTGAATAAGGAGAGGATCATCCTCAAATTCCTCCTTTGCCTCCATATTCACCTCCTTCTTCTCCTTCTTCTTCAATTTCAAGTTCTAAATCCAATGGAAAGAAACATGTCCATAAACATAAGAATGAAATTCCATTATTAAAACTTGATGTTAAATTCGAATTACCCATATATGATGGTGAAGTTAATGCAGAGAGACTTGAAAATTAGGTCAAACAAATGGAGGTCTATTGCAGTGTGCAACAGATCAAGGATGAGGCCACACAAATCAAGTTGGCATCATTGAGACTTGCAGGCACAACACTCATCCGGTGGAAAAGCAAGTTGCAAAATGGCACGCAACAAGTGGGTAATGGATTTCCATCATGGAAAAGTTTCATTTCTGCACTTAGAAAACAATTTTATCCTTTGGGTTATAAAGAGAAAGCGTTAATTGAATGGAAAGCTTTAAAACTAAGAAAAGGAAAAACAGTGCAAGAGTNGCAACAAGTGGGTAATGGATTTCCATCATGGAAAAGTTTCATTTCTGCACTTAGAAAACAATTTTATCCTTTGGGTTATAAAGAGAAAGCGTTAATTGAATGGAAAGCTTTAAAACTAAGAAAAGGAAAAACAGTGCAAGAGTATACATATGGCTTTCATAAAATGGCATTGATGTTAGATATTCCTTTACATACTCAAGAAACTCTTATGAATTATATAGGAGGTTTACCTGCACATATTCGAAATATTGTATTCATGTTTGGACCAACTAATCTTGATGAGGTATTTTTTCAAGCGACATACATTGAATCAAGGAAAACAGGTGTTGGTGTATCAGGGGAATCGTCTTCAAGGAAAGAGGACAAAAGGAAGTGGCATGGAAAGGAGTCAAATTCAATGGAAAGAAAGGAAGAGAAGCCATCTTGCAAGAATTGCAAGAAAGAGGGGCATGATGAGGATCATTGTTGGAAATTGAATCCCGAGAAGAGGCCAAAATGGTTCAAGGAAAAAAAAGGGAGGCAAACAGCTGCAGCAACAACACAACCCACAGACTTGGGATCAAATTCAAATGATGAATCTAAAGTATCATTGGTTGGTATGACAGGTAAAATTGGTGAAAGATTTGATTGTAGAAGTAACTTGTTTCACATCAGGGTCATCATGAGGCACAGTAAGGTCGATACATTGATAGATAGTGGATCTCAATCTAACTTATTTCAGAGGAATTGGTTAAGCAATTGGGGTTAAAAACACAGCTACACCATAAGCCCTCCACACTTAAATGGATAAGAAACAATCATCAAACACACACAACCAAATAGTGCACATTAAAATTTTCAATTTCATCTAAGTATGTGGACGAGGTAAAATGTGATGTGGTGCCACTAAGTGAATGTGGAATGGTCTTAGGCAGACCATACTTATATGATCATAAAGCAATCTTCTACAATGCAAAGAATCAATATCATTTAACCAAAGCAGGTCAAGAATATGTGGTTCATGCTCATCATGTAAAGGAAAATAAAACTCTTCAAACAATGGAACAATTAAAGAAGGTGGCTCAAGCAATCAACACACCCATAATTGTTTGAAATCAAGTAATCGGTCTTAAGCAAGAACAGGAGATGATTGTAGAATGGAAAATCAATCACAGTTTGCTTCAAGATAAGCTAATGTTGTGCAAATATTACAAACATATCATCTCATTTGCAGTCATATTTTTGATACTATCATTATTAATGTTGTCTACATGGATGATAGTGGCTTCAGTGAGATGTGACAGGGTTCAAATGGCTAACAATATGCTGTCAGTTGTCATGATTGTGTTACAGTTGATTTTGATGAGACAGGTGCACAGGACAAAGTTCAAAGATAGAGAACAAGTTGAGTGGCATATCCCGAGCTTGATGACTGTTCAGTTACCTTTTGGGCACCAAAAGGTCCTTTAGTGGGGAGGTGTGATCCAAAATCGAATCCAGGAGCTTGATGGGGCTCGGAAAGGCCTAAAAATAAAATTTCTCATAATGGCTTCAAAATGGTCGTGTGTGTAGGCCTCGTCGATACGAACCCAACGCAACTTGAATGGGCTCAAACGGACGTCATATGCTCAAGTTATGGCAATCTATTCATTTTTCCAAATAGGCAAAAAAATGATGGATGTACAGTCCGTACAGTACAACGTGGCAGATGACTATACAGGCCTTACGGCTGTACAACTGACATGGAAGGTATAGTTGGCATCTTTTGGAGGTGACACGTGGTAGGCTAATTGGGCATACTGACACTGACGTGGATGGACAAGTGGACCAATCTGGGAGTGACACGTGTCACCCTTACAGTGGTGACACGTGGCACATCCGTACGGATGATGTGGAAGGTCCAGTAGAAGGTACAGTGGCAGAGCGATGTGGTGGGCATGTGTGGCATAGCTGGTCCAATCAATGCTTGACATGTGGCATCAGAATTTGATGAATCAGGTGGTGCCACGTGGCACCCATTTATTAGTCAAGTTGGTTGGAAAACTTTTGGATGCAACAAGGTTTGAACATTGGACCTATGTCTGGGCTAAGCCTTGGAAGGGTTGGGCTAGCCAGGCCGCCCGTGGGTGGTACTTACAAACCATAATGCAATTTATTATTTAAGTTTACCAAAGGTTCCGGGCGGATGAGGTTAGGGCTGGGGTCTAGCCCCCAGTCCTGGTTACATGCATCCACATGACCACTAGCCAAACAACAAGCCACGGTGCAGTTAAACAGTTGGTACCTTAGCCCTCGGTTCTGATGATCCACCTTATGACCCAGGATTATATCATTGGTTGGTGTGTATTGTAAGGGATAGCTCTTGAATTTGTGGGATGCTCCATATGACCCAGGTGAAAATGGATGGCACGGATGTTTTAGAGCCTGATCTGATCGGACCTCGGTCACATGGGATGTGCAGCAAATCCAGGAGCCAACGAGGTAAGGGATAGCGCACATCCCCTAGGGGTTTGGCACTTGTCCACATTAATCCATGTGACCCTGTAGAGGGGGCACGCACCCGGATTAGAGGGGCTTAGCCCAAATTTTGTTATAAAGTCGATTTTTGAACAATATTATATTTATTTATTGGATTTATTCAGCTGTATTTGGAGATTTTTGGCCCTTTTTGAGGCCAGATATTGGGGGGAATTTGGGAGATGGTTACCAATTTCAGATCTATATAAACTAGGCCTTCTTGAGGCCATGGGAGGAGATTCAAAGCAGTTTTATGCTGAAGATTTTCCAAGCCAAAGCCATTTTTATGCAGGGAAGTTGTTGAGGAATGCACCTTTGTGGGCCATTTATGGGAGCTACGTTCATCTGACAATAAGAAAGCCTCACCCACTGAGACAAAGGCCCATAGACGTAGGTAAGATTTCTAAAATTTGTTATCACATTGGTGTTTATGGTTTGTTGTTCTTTATGCTTTATTTTAGATCTGCATATGTGTATATGGTTGTATGATTCTTCTATACTTCTTCCTCTTTCATTCAGCTTCCTAAATTGGTTAATAAACACATGCATAATAACTCAACCATAGTCGTGTAAAAGATCTTTTTGGATCAACAGGAGGCTAGAATTCATATGTGCGTTCAAGGAAATCAAATCCACGCATAAAAAAATAAAAAGTGGTGCATGACGCCTAGAGAAATGTGCACACAACTATGTTGAGTGGTCAATATGTTGGTGAGCGTAGTTAGTGATTTATTTCCACTGCTTGGAAGTTATATTAAAAATACAATGTTGCTTCCATTGCTATAATTTGTGTGGCGTGATGCAAATTAGGTTGAGCATGTTACCTCAAGTGATATTGTGTAGACTTGTGTGTGGAGTAGAAACTGTGCAGTGAATTTTTAGAGAAACATGGCCCAGTAGTATGACTGGGTATGTTACAAAGTGGTATCACAGCTATGTCATAGTGTTTTATAGTGTGACGTGGCCCAACCAGGGGTGATTGGGGACTTTACAAAGTGGTATCAGAGTTATTGGTTCAATAATGGACTTGCATGGGCCATAGTCTAGCATGAATAGATGTGTGCGTTAAGAATTGGTGTCGCGAAGTGCAGAGTTATCAACATAATGTTGGTGAGCGTAGTTAGTGATTTATTTCCATTGCTTAGAAGTTATATTAAAAAGAGAATGTTGCTTCCATTGTTATAAGTTTTGTGGTGTGGTGCAAATTAGGTTGAGCATGTTACCTCAAGTGATATTGTGTGGACTTGTGTGTGGATTAGAAATTGCGCAGTGAATTTTTAGAGAAACATGGCCCAGTAGTATGACTGGGGATGTTACAAAGTGGTATCAGAGTTATTTCATAGTGTTTTATGATGTGATGTGGCCCAACCTGGGGTGACTGGGGATGTTACAAAGTGGTATCAGAGCTATTGGTTCAACACTAGACTCATATGGGCCATAGTCTATCATGAATATATGTGTGCATTAATAATTGGTGTCGCGCAGTGCAGAGTTTAGTTTACACGGAAAACTATTGGCACGCAGTATATATTTGTGATACGTGCAAGAACAGTGATGCACAGGTGTGCACACTAGAGTTTGGGATGTTAAAATAATCCAAGAAATTCGAGGGAAAGATTATGAAAAAATGGTGCAAATTTTTCATGTAGTCGTTGCATGAAATCATCTAACAAATCTTAATTCCATGCACATTTTGCAGAATTACCAGCGATTAGAGCAGGACAAAGTCAGTGTAGAAGGTTAAAAGAATGGAAGATGCACAGAGGACTTACATTCCTAATGATGGATTCAGGGATCTGTATGTCGGTTTGGGTGTTGATGGTACAAAATCCAAAGGGGAGCGCATGAACTTGGTAGAAATGGTAAAAGTACTGCAGAAATTTGAGGGAAAGATTATGAAAAAATGGTCCAAATTTTTCATGTATTCGTTGCATGAAACCATCTAACAAATATTAATTGCCTACACATTTTGCAGAATTACTAGCGATTAGAGCATGACAAAGTCAGTGCAGAAGGTTAAAAGCATGGAATATGCACAGAGGAATTATAGTCCTAATGATGGATTCGGGGATCTGTATGTCGGTTTGGTTGTTGATGGTACAAAATCTAAAGGGGACGCTTGAACTTGGTAGAAATGGTAAAAGTACTGCAGAAAGATGTCCAGAGCTATAACGATGATAATGAAAGGCCTATGAGAGCGAAGGAGCAACAAGATGACTTCAATGTTAAATTGATGTGAATTCTGGACAGAATAGAAAAGAATATGGATAAGGAGACAGATTCAAGTAGATCAAGAAGTCGTAGGTCTCATGATCAGAAAAGAAGAGAAGGAAGAAGTGTTGGTAAGCATTATTTCAGGAAAACGCGTAGTAGTTCAAGTCTATCTCCTATTAGAAAGCATAAGAGAAGGGATGGGGAGGATGAGCTACAGGGGGGAATGAATAATATTAAGCCTCCTACCTCTGACAGTGAGCACAAGAAGGATGAATATGCGAAGACCTGGTTTTTGGGTATGAGGAAGTACTTCCATCTGCATAATTATTTTGCACAGGAAGAAGGGAGAATTTTTTTTTATTAGCTCAAGGGGAAAGCATCAATGTGGTGGGATCATTATGTATAAGTGCAACACATTGATGAGAAGAAAGTGACTTGGAGGAATTTCAAGAGGTATTTCCAAAATAAATACTTAACAAAGCAGTACTATGACAGAAAAATGAAGGAGTTCTTCGAACTCAAGTTTGGGAGTATGACGATTGACGAGTATGAAAGAATATTTTTAGATTTGTTGAAATATATGTCTTTTATAAAGGAAAAACCAATGAAGATTCAGAGGTATTTGAGTAGGATACCCTCATTAATCAGTGACAAGATACAGTATGATGACCCTAAGACGTTGGAAGAAACCATAAGGCGTGATAAATGTCTATATGAGCAGCAAAGGGGAATATTGACTTTCCAAAAGGTTTGGGAAGACAAGATGAAAAGTAAGGTGGAACATAGGAAGAAGGGGGCTAAGCCACCATTTTTTAGAAATATTGTGCAAGGACAGACGAGTCTCCAGGATCCAGGAATGTCGGAAATAGTGGGACAAAATTCATGGCAACAACCTATGCAGTGTTAGGTTTGTGGCGGAAAGCATATGTGTCGAGATTTCCCTCAAAGAGGTGATAAGGTGAGGACTGTGCACATTGTAAAAAAAACTATGATAGTTGAGGACATGAGCAAAAATGTGCCAAGCAATTACATAGTGTTGGATAACAATCAAGTTGATTTTTTATCGCACATGATCAAGGTGGAAGGTAAGATTAATGACCAACCCATTTCTTTTTTAATTGATTCAAGAGCTATTCATAGTTATCTACATCCTAATATGGTGGAAAGATTCAAATTTTCGAGGATCAAGCTTGGAAAATATTGGTTGGTGCAGTTAGCTAGAGGAGCAAAGAGGAAAATTAATGAGATGGTTAAGGCATGTCTAATGGAAATGAATGGACTATGCACCAGAGTTGAGTTGAATATTATACCTTTGGGTCGTATGATTGCCTCATTGGTATGGATTGGTTGGACAAGCATCACGATAATTTGGATTGTTATAATAAGGCATTTACTTGCCCGGATGAGCAAGGAAATTTGAGGATGGTTCAAGGTATTCCAAGGGATATGACTATGAAAGAAATTTTAGCATTGCGGTTGAAGAAAATCTACAAGAAAGGATGTCAAGTATTTGCAGCGCACATGGAAGAGGCACCTAAGGATAAAGTGTCAAGTGTGGAAGATTGTGCAGTACTAAAATAGTATGAGGATGTCTTTAAATAGATATCGATATTTCCTATGAAAAGAGATATATATTTCTCTATAAATGTTATGCCTGGAGCAGCTCATCTATCCAGGACTCCTTATAGGATGAGTACACCAGAGTTGAAGGAGTTGCAAATGCAACTTGAAGAGCTTCTGAAGAAGGGGTATATACGCCCAAGTGTGTCACCTTGGGGTGCACCAGTTTTGTTCATGAAGAAGCATGGTACATTAAGACTTTGTATCGACTTCAGGAAGTTTAACAAGGTAGCAGTGAAGAATAAGTATCATTTTCCAAGAATAGGTGATTTGTTTAATTAGTTGAGGGGTGCAAGGATATTTTCCAAGATATATTACATATCTGGATATCACTAGGTGAGAATAAAAGAGGAAGACATCAGTAATAATTCCTTCAGAACAAGGTATGGTCATTACAAGTTTACAGTGGTGTCATTTGGGTTGTCAAATGCACTAGTTGTCTTCATGTGTTGATGAATGAAGTTTTCAGAGAGTACTTAGATAAGTTTTTCATTGTGTTTTTGTTTTTGGATGATATTCTTATTTACTCGAAGTCAGAAGAAGAACATGAGTAGCACTTGAGGATGTTATTGAAGGTATTGAGGGAGCATCAGCTTTATGAAAAATTGAGCAAGTGTTTGTTTTATCAGCAACAAATTCATTACCTAGGTCATATTATTTTAGAAGAAGGAATACTTGTGGACCTAGTGAAGATAAAATCCATTGAGGAATGACTGACGCCAATAAATATCGCATAAGTGAGATCATTCATGGGACTAGCAGGGTACTACAGAAGGTTTATTGAAGGATTCTCACATATTGCACATTCAATCACATCCCTGTAGAAGAAGGGTGCATGATTTGAGTGGGCTCTGTATTGTGGAAGGAGTTCTCAACACTTGAATAGTTTTCTAAAAGGTGTGCCAATTTTGAGAATTGTTGATCCTGATGCAGACTTCGTTGTGTGCACAGATTCATGCAAGGAAGGGATCGGTGGAGTCCTGAGTCGGAATGGACAAGTGGTATTCTAAGAATCAAGGAATTTGAAAGAAAATGAAAGGATTTATGCTACTCATGATTTAGAATTGGCAGATATAATGTTGTTATATCCCTAAAATTCCCTACATGTGCATACATGGCATTGGACTTTTTACTTGCACAATTTTCCAAATTACTGTTGAGGATATCTCTTTAAAAAACCATTTTTTGGAGCATGTACGCGCCCTGATGTACTACTTCCCACGTACATATGCTAGTTGCATACTAGATAGCATGTGTACATACACTAGATGCACACTAAACAGTCTGCGTTTACCTCCAAAAGTTGCAAGGAATTCGCCAGAGTTTGCGGGCTATCGAGGGTTTCCCAACCAATTCACCCATTGTAGCATGTCCCCAAAATGAATAACTATCCTTTTGTCATATAAAAGGAGGTCTTGGGGTTCCATTCCATCATCAAGCATTAGAACAAAGAAACTCTGCCAAACTCCCTTCCCCTTTTAACCCAATATTTGCATCCCTTTATGAGATTTATCCTCAGCTTCCCCCTCCATCCCTCTCCCTATACAATATCTTCCTTACTTCCCAAGAATATCAGTTGATTGTGAGAGGTATTACGGGAATGATGCACTTGGAGCAGCAGTAAGAGGATCCCAAACCAGGTTCATGGACCGTCTTCCAACACGAAGGTTGTAACTTTGTAATCTTCACATCTGAACAAAAGAACTATGTTTTTGTCCCAAATATTGTGTTTTATGTGTTTATTTGATTAATGCATTCACATTTGTATCTGAACTCTAACACTAATAAGTAGAGATAGAGTATCTTGTAGTTTTGTTGTCGTAATTGTTTGCAGGTCAACTTTGGGAGGAGACCAGTAGTCCAAGAAACTACAAAGGAGAAGGAGGTCAACATCAACTGAAAGGACCTAAGTTACACCCTCTTTTCCTTCTCTTATCTTTTAAGGTCAATTTTTTTGGGGTAGTTTAGAAATAGGATTATCTTCTAAGGGAGATCGATGCTCTGCCTATACTCTGACCTAGTATAGTAACAGGGGGATTTTCCCTTCTAGCAAATGCATGCCTTGAAGAAGTGGTGGCATTATCTCATGGGTAAAATGTTTAAGCGGAGAACATACCATTGTGATCTGAAGTATTTGTTTGGATGGGCAAGTTTAAATTCCAGGAAAATCAAGTCATTAGAGTTCCTCAGTGAGTATGAATTCAACATAAAGAATATCATAGGAAAAGAGAACAGGGTGGTTGATGCACTCAACAGGAGGGTGAATGAGATGCATGCTACAGCCATTAGCATGTACCAAACAGATTTGTGCAACGGAAGTTTGGAACTTTCCAAATCATATATGTGCTATATGGATATAAGCATGATTTTACAACAAGGTATGTCACAACATAGGTTGGAAGGATATGAGCTAAGAAAGGATGGGATTCTCATGTATAGATGCAAAGTCTATGTGCAAAATGATCTCAAGTTGAAGATCCTGATATTGTCATAGATGCATAAGGTTCCTTATGTTGAACATCTAGGTTACCAAAAGACAATTGTCGTAGGAAAGAAATAATACTTTTGGCCATGTATGAAAAAGGAAGTTGTGGATTTTATTGCGAGATGTCTTGAATGTCAGAAGGTCAAGAATGAGCACACACATCCAGCTAGATTGTTTCCACCTTTTCATATTCCTGAGTGGAAGTGGGAAGTTGTGACAATGGAATTCATAAATAAGTTGCATAGGAATACTACAAAACATGATTCTATTATGGTGGTGGTGGACAAGCTTACTAAAACCACCCATTTTATTCCAGTAAATTCATTGCACAAGGCAGCAAACATTGTTGAGATTTACATGCGTGAAATTTCCAAGTTGCATGGTGTACCTAAGACAATTGTGTTCGATAGAGATTCCAAGTTCACCTCAAACTTTAGGAAACGACTATTCAAGGGATTTGGAACAAGTCTAAACTTTAGCATAGCATATCACCCTGAGATAGATGGACATACAGAGAGGGTAAATTGGCTGATTAAATATATGTTGAGGATGTATGTGATGGATAAACCATCCAAGTGGGAAGACTACCTGCATTTGGTAGAGTTTACTTACAACAATGGGTATCATGCATCTTTAAAGATGAGCCCATTTGAGGCACTTTATGGTATAAAATGCAACACACTAGTGAGTTGGGACAACTTACCAAACTGCGCAGTAGTTGGGCCAGATTTACTCTGGGAAATGGAGGAGAAAATGGTAAATATAAGGAATAATTTAAAAGTTTCCCAAGACAAGAAAAAAATTTGCGCAGATAAAGGCAGAACCCACGAAGAGTTTAATGTGGGTGATCACGTGATTCTGAAAGTGAAGGCCAATCATAGTTCCCTGAAGTTGGGAAAGTGTTCTAAGTTAGCAGCACGCTATTGTGGGCCATTTGAAATCCTAAAGAGGATTGGTCATGTCTCTTATATGTTTGCATTGTCTGCGTCCTTATATATTCACAATGTTTTCCATGTGTCATTACTTAGGAAGTATGTACCTTATTGGCATGTTTACAGGAAGAGTGTGCTTGTCATCGATGGCAAGATCAGAGTGTGCATCGATGGAAAAACAAGAATAGCGTAAGCTCAGGTGAAGAAGAAAATAGTATGCAGAGATCAAAGCTCAGGAAATATAGCATTCTGAGACACGCAGACGAGATCCCATACATCAAGGCTCGCAGAATCATCAAAGGTCATGGCCTTTGACACTTGAAGCAAACAGTATGCAGAGATCAAAGCTCAGGAAAGATAGCGTTCTGAGACGCACAGACGATATCCCATACATCAAGGCTCACAGAATGATCAAAGGTCATGGCCTATGACACTTAGATATTTGAGAAAGCTAAAGCTCAGGAGGAGGAGCGACAGTGACCGTTGGATCAAGCACTGTGAATGATCTGGGCCATCAAATCAGAGTCCAGATATGAGAAGTGAGAATTCACAAAGTTTGATTTTGTGATTTCATCACAGTCGTTGCATCATCAATCCTAAATACCCGATGTTCATTAGATCAACGTCCAGTAACCAGAAGAAGTCGCGATGAGATCTGAGTTGTTGATTCAGAGGACATGTGGCAAGAGATCGACATTTTGTTGACTCACAAACTGGAGAAGTCAAAGGTGAGAGTTGTATGAACTCGCGATATGTGAAATCACGAAATGATCTGGGTCGTTGGATCCAAAGGACACGTGGTGAGAGATCAGCATTTCGTTGACTCGCGAACTGGAAAATTCAAAGGTAAGAGTTGTAGGAACTTGCAAAACGCAAAATCGTGATAAGATCTAAACTGTTGGATCCAGAGGAACCGTGGCGAGAGATCATCATTTCGTTGACTCACAAACTGGAAAAGTCAAAGGTAAGAGTTGTAGGAACTCATGAAATGCAAAGTCCCAATAAGATCTGGACCGTTGGATCATAGAGGGTTGTGGGTCATTGATCTAGAGTATTTCAGATATCGGGAGTTGGAAGAGTCAGGGTTGGCTCACGTTCAAACACCCGACACACAAAGTCGCGATTTGATCACAGTCATCGATCAAAGGGAGAACGAGGACTGTTGATTCGAGGAGGACATATGGAAGACCACGTCAGCAGATCATGAGGACACATGGCGTAATCAGACAATGACAAGTGTCAAGTTGATCCGGCATTCTAGGCACGTGGAAATCACAAATCTGAGTGACACATGGCAGTTGCTTGGCTCATGACACGTCATCGAGTGACACAAGAGTTACGTCACTCTGGGAGTTTTTCTTCAGGATTTTTACCACCAGTACTCACCCAAAGACTTGAAGTTCCGAAGGCCGAAGTCCCGGAGTGGAGGATAGCCATTGGATTAAAGAGGACACGTGTCAGTGGATTGTCAACTCCGAGAAAAAGCAAAGGAAGTATGAACGAGAGTTTGAGAATTGAAATATCCAAAGTCCGAAGACACGAAGGAGATCTCTACCATTGATATGAGAGGGACACACGTCATTGGATCGTGGGCTCTGGGTGAAATGCTCTGGGAGAAAACGAGCATTTGAGAATTGAAGCTCCCAGAGCCTGGATCGCGTAATAGATATAATTTGTTGGTTTGGAGGGACATATGTCATCTGATCGCTGAGACCAAGGATTGCTCGTGGACAAAGGAAATAAGGCAGAGTCATCGATTGAAAGGGACAGATGTCAATAAATCTTTCATTCTAGAAGATATCCAGTCAACAGCAACAGGGATTGAGAGTTGAAACTCCTGGAGCTCAGATCACGAAGGAAACCTCAGTCGTTGATGGAGGAAGGAGAGATCTGGTACATGGACTCGAGAGGATAGATCTAAACCGTCCATTCAAGAGCACCGTCAATATCATGATATCGACGGTCATGCTCCATTGTAGGGCCAGAACATGCTCAGGCCTTAATTTTTCGTAAGCGGGCCACAATCGAAACCACGGTTTTGGAGAATGGAAGCATGGAGGCTCATGGTGAATTGTGGGGTGAAAAGAAGTTTTGTCTAAACCACCTTTGGACGCACCTGCAATCACTTGGTCACATGAAGCTCATAGCCCAAGGTCATATCATGAAATGGAGCCAGCGCTCAATAGACAGAAATCAGGAAGCGCCTTTTGAATAAGCGCTTGGTCACCGTTGGTGGTCACGTGAAGGAAGGGGCTAGAAGCCAAAGAATCCATAGTTGATTGGTTGTAACTGACAGAGAATACGAAGAGTCTCGACTCCCAGAGAAGCTAAGGAATCTCATCATAACGGCCACTTATGATGAACTCACAGGCAATAGAACCGCGAGAGAAGATGAAGAGTTGCCATGATGATCAGGAGATGACTCGATGTGAGAAATGTATGCATAAAAAAGAAGTGAAGTGATTTATAATGTCGATCTATGGAGGAGTAAGGAAGAGATGCAGTGAACAACCTGTAGGGCATAGCAGTGATGTTGTGAAGAGCATGCAGAGGTAGTGCGCATGAAGGATGTAGAAGGTGCGCAGAGAGTATGAAAACGCATTACAGAGAATATATTGGGGTTGTTGTTGAGTGTGATTCATGTGGGTAGAAGCATGATGTGTCCAGTAGATGAAGTGCAGAAGAAGCAAGGAATAGAAATTCATATCTGAGAGAAGAACAGAAAACGCAGCAGACATGAGGAGAGAGACATTTATGCAGGCAGAGCATAGTGGTGTAGCAGAACAGTGATGAGATTGGTAAGCCATAGATAAATGTTGTATCATTATGATAAAGTTGTAGAAAGAAAAGATTTATATTTCAGGGTGGTAGGGAGGTTCTAGGGAGGATTGGTGTCCTCAGAGTTTCAAGTGGGTGCTTGAACACAGGGAGTTGTAGCTTCCATCTGGTTGTAGCTAGAAAAAACCAGGGTGGCAGGGTGGTGCAAGGGAGAAATATTGTTCTCTGTTATACAGGTCGGTGCCTGTGTGACTGGAAGTTGGTGCTTCCATCCAATTGGTGCTGGAAAAATTAGGGAGTTGGTGCTTCCTTCTAGTGGGTTCTAGAGAAACCAGAGAGTTGGTGCTTCCTTCTAGTGGATGCTAGAGAAACCAGAGAGTTGGTGCTATCAGCAAGTTGCATCTTGAAAAACAAAGGTGGTAGCCTCACAATGAGTTGGCAATCATAAGAATGATAATGTACAGAAAATAAAGATTACTTATCATATCAAGAAGAAGAGGTTTTTCCCTTTATGGTTTTCCTCAGGAAATATTTGTCTCTGTATATTTCATGTGTGTGATTGATATTGAATATTCTATTGCTTACCTCCCTGCATTATTGTGATTGTCATTGAGTGCTTTGTAAAGAGTTTAAAATAAGCAAAATTGTTTAATCATGGTAACAACTGATTCACCCCCCCTCTCAGTTGTCCAACAATTGGTATCAGAGCAAGTTCCCTTTATTTAAGGGTAGATCCTAGAGCTTAAACATGACTAGCCATGGAGTAACTTCAACCAATAAGGCTCCCATGTTCAATGGAACAAACTTTGGCTCCTGTAAAGTTAGGATCAAAACCTACATAATGTCTTTAGGTGCAGATGTCTGGGATGTGTTAGAGACTGATTATGTAAAGCCGATTGTATTAGCTTCCAAGGATGACAAGCAAGAATTCAGCGTCAACACTAAGGCTATGAATGTTATTCTGAGTGGTCTTGCAGAAGCAGAATTTGTAAAAGTTATGCACTTAGAAACTGCCAAAGCAATGTGGGACAAACTCATTAGCAGCGATGAAGGTAATGAGAAGGTAAAGGATTCCAAGCTTCAAACCTACAGATTACAGTTTGAACAACTAAAGATGAATGAGGATGAGACAATTAATAAATTATTCTTAAGAGTTGAGGAGCTTGTGAATGCCATGAAAGGTCTTGGTGAAAAGATTGAAGACATATTATTAGTTCAAAAGATATTAAGATCTTTACCTGATAGATTCAATCCAAAAGTTTCTGCAATAGAAGAACTGGATGATCTTAAGACTTTGTCTATTGATCAACTCCTAGGAACTCTAACTTCTTATGAAATGAGGATTATTAAAGATAAATATACCACTAGAGAAACATCATTTAAAGAAGATAAGAATGAGGATTCTGAGCTTGATGAAATTGAAGCAAAATTTGTGAGAAGACTAAAGAAAGGATTAGGCAAGTACCAAGGCAAGTTTCCCTTCAAATTTTTTAATTGTGGAAAGATAGGTCATTTTGCATCTAGGTGTCCACACAAGAAGAAGGACCAGAACTCTGAGGGAGAAGAGAAGTACAAATCCAAAAGATTTGATAAACATAAAAGTTTATGTGTAAACAATGATGACTCTTCAGAATACACGGATAGTGACTCTTCCTATGAAGATAAGGTAAATGACTTCATGCTTATGGCCAAAGAGGATTATGATAATAAAATCATAGGAAGTCATGCTAATGATGAAGAAGTTGTGGTTGACTTGGAAGGAGAGTTAATCAGCGCTTTGGAAGAGATTGGCAGACTCAAACTTAAGAAGATAAAGAAAAAACAATGGTTGATACAGTTCGAGAAAGGCAGTAAAAAACCTGATGAAGACGTTGCCCTCCTAAAAGTGGAATTAGAAGAGGCAAATAAAATCGAAGAAATTCTGAAGCAATAGTTATCAGAAAAGAAGGCAAGATGTGAAGCTCTGGAAGAAGAAGTAGTGAAAACTAGGAAAGAGTTGGAGAAGTTTCAAGCCTTTTATCATCAGAATATGTCAAGTATCAAAGCCTCAGAAGGATTAGCCACCATTCTAAATCAGCAAAGGAATCCAAAGTTGAAAATTGGTTTGGGTTATGAAGAGGGATCAAGTAGTGGTCAACCAAGCATCAAAGAACCTATCAAGTTTGTCAAATCTACAACCAATGACAACAACAAACCTGCAGAAACAAAAGAAGATAATCAGCTGCCCAGAAGGAGTAAAGAAAAAGGTGACATAAATGAATCTATATAACAAAGAAATAATACACCCTCTGCTCAAGGAAATCATCGGCATAGAAGAAATCGACCTGCTCAAAGAAGACAGCCATTTTCCAGGTATAAATATTTTTTCTATGGATATTGTTTCTATTGTTCTAACTTTGGCCACAAAGCTGTAAATTGTTCCTTAAGATTTAGACATGAGCAATAAAGACACCCAATGAATAAATATCTTCCACAACAGAGAATGAGACAGCCAAGTAACAAACAACCACAAATTGCAAATTGTCAAATTAAGTTTAGAGACATGCAACTGAGGAGGTCAAGAAATAATAAACAGTCAATGAGTAGACAACGTTGCAACAATCACTTTGGCCTATTGAACAATGATCTTGAATATTATAATTGTCATAACTTCAGCCACAAAGCTGCAAACTGCCATTTGAAGAATTACAAAGCAAATCCAAGAATAAAGCTCTTAGCTAGAAAGGCCAGCACATGGAAAAAGAAAGACAGTGAAAAATGTGGTCTAATACTTTCAACTCAAAAACAAAAATACTCCTGGAATATAGACAGTGAATGTTCCAAGCACATGACTAGAGACAAGGATAATCTTATGCCTATAAGTAAAAGAAAAACAGGAAATGTGATCTTTGAAAATTATGAAGCAGGTAAAATCAAGGGTAAAGGGATGGTGAGTTTGAGTAATGGAAAAGGAGATTCCCAGGATGTTCTGCTTGTAGATGGTCTGAAACATAATTTGCTTAGTATAATTCAAATGTGTGACAGAGGCTATGAAGAGGTGCTCACATACAAAGATTGTAAGGTAAAAAATGTAAACTCGGGACAAGTAGCAGCTAAAGGCATAAGGACAGATAATGATGTTGATATTGAATCCTCCCATGAAAGAAAAAAAGGAAGTAGAAGAAGAATCATGTCATAAGCCAGAAGCAGAAGTTGTGAAGGTTGAGAAGTCAAACACCCAAATCAAGTTCTTGAATATCTCCATGACCCTAGATGAGATCTTGGATAGTCATAGATCGCCAAATGACGAATCTGGTCTTCGATACAACAAGGAAGAAATTAGTACTCCTAAGAAGTATAACACATGTCCTTCATTTGTAAAAAGGGAAAGCATGTATGAGAGTGTTTGTAATGGTTTTTTATTGTGATGAATATGGTCATAAAAGCCTTGGATTGTAGGCATCATGGCAAGAAAATGAAGTTGTTGTAATAGAAGATAAGAGAAGAGTGATAGGGGGAGTCATTCAGTTATGACAAGAAAATGTTGATGAAGGAGTCCCAGTGAGAGAGGTGAGCAATATTGAGTCTGCTACAGAGGACACATCTGAAGCTCAAGATGAACAGTTCCAAGAATCTGAAGGAGAAGACTGTGGGTTAGATAAAAATAAGAGAATCCATCCTATCGGGGGGAGTATGTATTGGTTGAATATCTGATACCTCTGATAAGTACTGCAACATCTCAGAGGGAGCATGTTTTCTTTGACATTGATGTCAAAGGGGGAGAAAAGGAATGGTCTGGATGCTACAGTCAGTGTATCTAAGTAGAATAGTGCAGTCTTTCAGGGTTGCCATCAATGCCAAAGGGGGAGATTGTTGGCATGTTTACAGGCAGATTCTGCTTGTCATTGATGGAAATATCAGAGTGTGCATCAATGGAAAAACAGGAATAGCGTAATCTTGGGTGAAGAAGAAAACAGTATGCAAAGATCAAAGCTCAGGAAAGATAATGTTATGAGACGCGCAGATGAGATCCCATACATCAAGGCTCGCAGAATGATCAAAGTTCATGACCTTTGATACTTGAAGAAAATAGTATGCAGAGATCAAAGCTCAGGAAAGATAGCATTCTGAGATGCACAGATGAGATCCCATAAATTAAGGATCACGGAATGATCAAAGGTCGTGGGCTTTGACACTTAGAGATTTGAGAAAGATAAATATCAGAAGGAGGAGTGACAGTGACCATTGGATCAAGCACTGTGAATGATCTGGGCCATCAGATGAGAGTCCATATATGAGAAGCGAGAATTCGTGAAGTCTGAGTTCGTGATTTCATCACAGTCATTGGATCACCAATCTTGAATACCCAATGTTCGTTAGATCGGCATCCAGTAACTAGAGGAAGTCACGATGAGATCTGAGTTGTTTATCCAGAGGACACATGGCGAGATATTGGCATTTTGCTGACTCACAAACTGGAGAATTCAAAGGTGAGAGTTGTAGGAACTCGTGATATGAGAAATCATGAAATGATCTGGGTCGTTGGATCCATAGGACACGTGGCGAGAGATCATCATTTCACTGACTCGTGAACTAGAAAAGTCAAAGGTAAGAGTGGTAGGAACTCGTGAAACATGAAATCGTGATAATTTCTGAACAGTTGGATCCAGAGGACACGTGGTGAGAGATAAGCACTTTGCTCACTCGCGAACTGGAAAATTCAAAGGTAAGAGTTGTAGGAACTCGTGAAACGCAAAGTCTCGATAAGATATGGATCGTTGGATCACAGAGGGTTGTGGGTCATTGATTTAGAGTATTTAAGATATCGGGAGTTGGAAGAGTCAAGTTTGGCTCACATTCAAACACGCGAAGTCGCAATTTGATCACAGTCATCGATCAAAGGGGGAACAAGGACCATTGATTTGAGGAGGACATATGGAATACCATGTCAACATATCATCAGGACACATGGCACAATCAAACAATGACAAGTGTCAAGTTGATTCAGAATTTCAGGTACGTGGAAATCACAAATTCGAGTGACATGTGGCAGCTTCTCGAATCATGACACGTCATCAAGTGACGCAAGAGTTACATCACTCTGAGAGTTTTTCTTCAAGAGTTTTACCACCAATACTCTCCCAAAGACTCGAAGTCCCAAAGGCCGAAGTCCTGAAGTAGAGGATAGTCATTGGATTAAAGAGGAAACGTGTCAGTGGATTGTAAACTCTGGGAAAAAGCAAAGGAAGGATGAACGAGAGTTTGAGAATTGAAATCTTCGAAGTCCATAGACACGAAGGAGATCTTGACCATTGATCTGAGAGGGACATGCATCGTTGGATCGTGGAATCTAGGTGAAATCCTCCAGAAGAAAACAAGAACTTGAGAATTGAAACTCTCGGAGCCCGGATCGCGAAATCGATCTCATCCATCGGTTTGGAAGGAAATGTGTCATATGATTGCTAAGACCAAGGATTACACATGGACAAAGGAAATAAGGCAGAGTTTTCAATTGAAAGGGATAGATGTCAGCATATCTTCCATTCCGGAAGATATCAAGTCAGCAGCAACAGGGTTTGAGAATTGAAACTCCCAGAGCCCGGATCACAAAGGAAACCTCAGTCGTTGATGGAGGAAGGACAGATCTTGTTCATGGACTCGAGATGATAGATATGAACTGTCCATTCAAGAGAACCATCAAGATCATGAGATCGACAGTCGTGCTCCATTATGAGGCCAGAACATGCTCCGGCCTTAATTTTTCGTAAGCGGGCCGCAATCAAAACCACGGTTTTGGAGAATGGACACGTGGAGGCTCGTGATGAATTTTGGGGCGAAAAGTAGTTTGGTCTAAACCACCTTTGGACGCACCTATAATAGCTTGGTCATGTGAAGCTCATAGCCCAATGTCATATCATTCAATGGAGCACTAGATAGAAATCGGGAAGAGCCTTCTGAATAAGCGTTTGGTCACCGTCGGTGGTCACGCGAAGGAAGGGGATAAAATCCAAAGAAGCCATAGTTGACTGGTTGTAACTGACAAAGAAGACGAAGAGTCTTGACTACCAGAGAAGCTAAGGAATCTCATCATAAAGGCCACTGATGATGAACTCACAGAAAACAGAACCGCGAGAGAATATGAAGAGTTTCCATGATGATCAGGAGATGACTCGACGTGAGAAATGTATGTAGAACAGAGAAGTGAAGTTATTTCTATTGTCGAGCTATGGAGGAGTAAGGAAGAGCTGCAGTGAAAAACTTATAGGGAAGAACAGTGATGTTGTGAACAACATGCAGAGGTAGTGTGCATGAAGGATGCAGAAGGTGCACATAGAGTATAAAAACGTAGTATAGAGAAGAGATGGGGGATGTTGTTGAGTGTGATTCATGCGGGTAGAAGCATGCAGTGTGTAGGTGCTGAAGCGCAGAAGAAGCAAGGAATAGAAACACTTATCTAAGAGAAGAACAGAAAGTGCAACAGACACGAGGAGAGATACATTGATGCAGGCAAAGCAGAGCAGTGTAGCAGAACAGTGTTGAGACTGGTAAGCCATAGATAAATGTTGTATCACTGTGATAAAGTTGTAGAAAGAAAAGATTTATATTTCAGGGTGCTAGGGAGGTGCTAGGGAGGATTGGTGTCCTTAGAGTTTCAAGTGGGTGCTTGAACACATGGAGTTGTAGCTTCCATCTAGTTGCAGCTAGAAAAAACCAGGGTGGCAGGGTGGTGCAAGGGAGAACTATTGTTCTCTGTTATATAGGTCAGTGCCTATGTGAATGGAAGTTGGTGCTTCCATCCAGTTGGTGCTGGAACACTTAGGGATTTGGTGCTTCCTTATAGTGGGTGCTAGAGAAACCAGGGAGTTGGTGCTTCCTTCTAGTGGGTGCTAGAGAAACTAGAGAGTTGGTGTTGTCAACAAGTTGCAGCTTGCAAAACAGAGGTGGTAGCCTCACAATGAGTTGGTGCTCATAAGAATGATAATGTACAGAAAATAAAGATTACTTATCATATCAAGAAGAAGAGGTTTTTCCCTTTATGGGTTTCCTCGGGAAATATCTGTCTCTGTATATTTCATGTGTGTGATTGATGTTGAATATTCTATTTCTTACCCCCCTGCATTATTGTGATTGTCATTGAGTTATTTGTAAAGAGTTTAAAGTAAGCATAATTGTTTAAGCATTGTAACAATT
>SNQJ01S0124526.1:5520-15604 GCA_010110895.2 Picea sitchensis | reverse complement strand
TCCACAATTAAGCATGGGTTCTCTTACTCCACAAAGCGTCTTCCCGTGAGGTGCTTTCACCATAAGGGGACCAATTTAGTGTTCATCCATATTTACTTCTTATCAACCATGACAAAACAATAATGAGTCATATTTACATCAAAAAATATTGGGTCCATTACCCAAGCCTTTGTGCTACGGGGATTTCTTCAAGGGTTGACATCAATGACAACCAACCTTAATCAACAATATGTCCATGGAATAAAAATTCAAATATTCTCAAGATATTAATTGGACGAGAAAAGAATATTTATATTAAGATGTAATCAGAAGAAGTGAATGAGATACAAACTTCTGTGTCTGCATAGTTCGGAACCGAGAAACTAAGTTCCTTCCAGCTGGGCCTCCACCAAAGGCAAGCTCATATAAGAGAGACAGTGAGGTTCTCAATAAAGAAGGGAAGAGCTTGGGGGTTGAACAACGTGTTTAGACTTAAAGGACAAAGGGATGCAGACTCAATGTGAAGTGAATAATTTCTCCAAAGTAAATTTTCTCTCAAAGTTGAATTATTCTCTCCTCTTTTCCATAGCTCAGATTTGGCCCATTTCTATCCTTCAAGTGGAAATGAAGGGTCGATTCGAAACGTTTCCAGTATATGGAAGGCCAAGGATCATAGATCTTGTGACGTGACATGGAAACCCGACACCATTTTTTAATTTTGGGCACAAATATCGATGTACGAGGGTTGTAGTGGTGGAACCTGCGTATACGCATGCTTTAATATAGGCAGGGTGCGTTTATGTGGAAAAATCATGTTTTTAGCTTTGGGATTTGCAAAAAGGGACTTCAAGTCTGCATAGGGAAATGGAAAAAGGCCCTATGTATAAGTTTTCATAGGGTGAGGAAAATCTTGCTATAACACACACCCTCCCTCTCAAGAATGTTCACTTCATGTTGATCCTTTGCCTTATTCACCCGTTGCATCTTCTTTTTTTTCTTCTTCTTCACCTAGTGAAAGCCTCGCTTCTAGTAACCAAGAGATTAAGAATATGAAGAAAAAGAAGAAGAAAAATCAGAAAAATTTCAAGCAACCAGTTACTGTTGATTAGGCTAGAAACATCGAGAAGCCTATCACCAAACTCGCAAGCCCAAATACCCTTGCAGGATTTGAAAGGGTGACCACCTTCTTCATGATTGTTCTGGTATTCCTACAGTATTATGAGTGTGTTCTTTGAGTTCACATCATCCTGTGTCATCTGCCTCTGGCCATCATGTCAATGATACACCATCAACTAGTCAAGGTAAGGTTAGAGAAAACAAACATAAGGTTAAGTTTCCTTTTAGTTTATGAAGGTAGTCATCAAAATCATATTTTCCCTTGTATGGATGAAGCCTCGAAGTTGTTGTAAGACCTCATTATTTCCCAACCACAACTTCCAACCGATTATCATAGTTTGTATCCCAATCCATCATTAGTTGACCCAGTGGTCAATCTGACTCTGTCATCAATCGATCCCACTCTTCCTGTTAAGAGTGAAACCAAAGTGGTTAAATTGATTCCTTCATCGTTCGATCCCACTCTTCCCTTGAAGAGTGAAATCAAATTGGTCAACTTGAGTCCATCATCGGTTGATCCTTCTCTCCCCTTAGGTAGTGACACTCAGCGAGTGATCGATCGAATCCCATCATCGATCGATCCCACTCTCTCGTCAAAGAGTGAAGTCGATATTGCTCACGTTTTTCTTGTTCATATCGATTCTACCGTGTAAGGGGGAATTTCTCCTCCTACTTTTTAACACCCTCCAAGTAATGAGGTCATTCATTTCGATTAGCATAGACTAACTGGAACGTGTCTCCCTTCTTACGTACCTTTCCAAATCACTATTCAAGTTTGTGGTAGGGACGCTCCTCAAACTATTATCGACAAAGGTGCATCCGTTAGTATTTCATCCTCAATTGCTTGGAAATATTTAGGTTGTCCTCAGCTTGTGTCGGTTACTCATAATCTGGTATCTTTTAACAAACAAATCACTCAACCTTTAGGGATCCTTCCTAGATTACCCATTACTTTAGGAGGGAAAACCATTTATATTGACGTTATGGTAGTTCACGACCCCTTGGATTTTACTTTGCTTCTTCGACGAGAATATATCTATGCCATGAAAGCTATCATATCCACTCTATTTCGAATGATATATTTCCCTCATAATGGAAAAATTGTGACTATCAATCAGATTTTGTTTGTTGGTCCTGTTTTTACTACCGGGCACGCGCCTTCCCTAAATGGTCCTTATGTGCAAGTGAAATCACCCCCGCCACAGGTTAATTATGTGGCAAAATGTCCCATGCATTCTGTAAATGTGTTGAACATGCACAGAATAGATCTAGCTAAACAATAATACACACATTTGCAGAGAAAATTGGAGAAAGAAGAAGGAGAGAAAGAATGAAATAATTCTCATTAACTGTTATGAATAATGAATAGTTTACACATGCCTGCAGGGGTGTAGACCGATTGGCAAGTGCCATGTATATGGAAGGAAATATGTAAAGGATGTCTCAAGTTCGATTCTCACCCCAATTTACTTGTGCTCCATGCTTGCGGGCTATGTAGTGCACCTGGGGTTATAGTGGTAGCGGACGGGTATCGACCATGTGTCACGCGAGTACGAGAACCGCGAGTTGTCGATTCCCCCAGTATAAAAAAAAAATTGAATATTTTAAACATGATATACTCTGTATAGCTCAATGAGTTTGAATTGAAGGTGAATCAATGCACCATAGTGGTAGTCTAGAGTGATTTGGACACACACTAGTAGTTACGGGAGTGAACTGCCACCTAGTCTAGTCTCTCAGGCAGTTGCGGGAGTGAACTGCCACCTAGTTGAGTTAACTAGTCAACTAGTCTTCAGTTAACTGACTGAACAGAGAGTAGTGAGGAGTTAACTCGGGGAATCAATGGTAATGCACCAGTCTGGTGATGATACCAAGGCAAGGTCGAATTAGCATGGTGATGATCCCAATGTTGCATGGTGATAAAACCAATGCAGCATCTAAACTCAACTCAACTAGTCAAATTGAAGTGTCAACTAAAAGAGAATATTCTCTAGGTGGAATATTCTCCCCTAAAATATAGGAGACTGGATAATGACTAATTAAGACTAATAAACTAGCAAAAACCTTTGGAAAAATAAATCCTAGGTGTGTGTGAAGTAACTCCAACACCCCCCTTGAACATCACTATGGTGAAAATAAAGAATGGATCCCGACAACGAGGCCATGTTAGGTACCCAAATACAAAAGATACACTGAAAATAAAGTGAGGAAAGAGGGAAAACCTCATGGGAAAAACCCCCCCTCAAGGTACAATGTATGTAAAAAGAAGAACTACAGTTGCTAGGCAACTTTGTCCTTCACTCCAAGACGACTTCGCAGAGAATGGAACTTCTGCTCAGTGAAGGTCTTGGTGAAGATGTATGTCATTTGTTCTTTTGAAGGACATAACTGTAAGTCGATGATCCCCTTGTGCACTAAGTCCTGGATGTAGTGCATTTGGATCTCGATGTGCTTCGCCTCCTGCCTCTAAACTAGATCTCTGCAGAACTTCAAAGAGCTCTGGTTGTCACACCAGATAATGATCGGTCGATAAAATTGAATTCCCAACTGAGTGAGAAAATGTTGTATCCACATAGCTTGAATGGTTATGTTAACTGCCCCTCTGTACTCTACCTCGGCTGAAGATAGAGAAATGGTAGCTTGCTTCTTTCTCGACCAACAGATAGGCCCGGAACCAATACTGAGTGAGTAACCAGATGTGGACTTGCGATCGATGCTATCGCTAGCCCAATCGAAATCAGTAAAACTGATGAGATATAATGTAGAGTCTGTTGCATAATGAATCCCAAAGGTGATGGTGTCTTGTACATATCGAAGGATATGATTTACATCTTTCCAATGTAGCTCATACGGATCCTGCATGAACCTGGAAACTACGCCAACTGCATATGAGAGGTCTGCTCTAGAGTGTGTGAGATACAACAAGCTCCCCACTAGTTGTCTGTACAATGTACTATCAACCAGTGGAGTCTCCCCACCATCCTCAAGTTCGACTCTTGTTGGCCCTTGGTTATGGAAGAAATCGAAGATTAAGGAAGAAAGGCGAAGTATGAACTACGTGGAAGGCACATTGACTGAGAATGGGTCGAAGTGGTCAAAGAAGCATAAAAGAAGGAGCAAAGAAAGGAAAATCTAGTTGTTTGAAGAGAATACCAAGGAAGATGGATCGTGGACAACTCAGCAAGCAGAAAAAGCCACCGACGGATGCTTGGAGCACCTCGCGGGAGAGAAGGAAAGACAGGCTAGTGAAGCCCTAAAAACATGGGTCAAGTGAACCTAGGTTTTTAGACACCTAGGGTTTTGGATCTAGGGTTTTTACACCTAGAAGTTTGTCATGAAATGTATAAATAAAGGCCTAGGAGATTCGATAGGGTTGTTTGTACTATTGTGGTTAATGGTTGTTGAGTGTATTTGTTGTGAGAGAGAGAGAAGCAGGCTATTGTAGAGAGACTGTATTGTAATATCTTCAGTTGGGTGTGAAGGTCAACCCTACAGATGGGTGCGTAGGGAGGAGAGAAAGAATAAGAGAGAGATATGCAAGCTAAGTGCACATATAGAATTGTATGTTTTCACATAATATATCAAGAAACGCAGTTATGTGGACGTAACCCTAGGAAGAGGGTGAACCACGTATATCTTGTTTTTATGTGTGATTGATGTTGTGTTATTTGTCGTATGTTATATTGTTAATGCATTGTTTTGATAGATATGAGATATAACTTTCAAAGTATATTTAAGTGTGGTAAATAATATCTAGATTTTTGTGTGTTATTGCCTTGGATCCACTTTGCATTTCCCCTGGTTGTAGACACTTGTTTCCTGCAACCCCCTATTTGTTGTGGGTGGGAAATCCATCCTACGGACTGGCACTAAGGGTTTTTATCATGCATGCAAAAATGACCTAAAGATTCCTACTTCTTACCATCATCCCATGCCTAAATCCCCATTACTCATATGTAAATACAAGGCTCAAGAGATTAAGTTGGCGTACCTTATTTTTCGTGTTTGATGTCGATCCCTTTTCGCGCTTGGTCATTCTTTGAATGCAACTCTCCTCCCAATGTTGACCTGCATTCACAAAAGACAAACAAAGAACTGCACATGCATCTGATCTATGAACTAATGGGTTAGAGATTTAATCAATCGTGCAATCAATATTCAAATAATGACAATCTCATATGGTGGGACGGGAAAAGCAATTATTTTATTAAATTCACAATGATACCTTACAATGATAAAGTCGGCTACTGCTCCTCGATCCTGGTCCTAAGATCTTCTTCCACTGTCTTCCAACTTCTTTGCTCTATACTTCTCTTTGCACAAGGATGGCTAAAGGTCGGGACAAAGGGAATGCTCAATTGGATATAGTTTCTTTACTATGATTCTCCTCCTTTCAAATGGGACCGCTACCCCTTCTTTTATAGGTTAGAAGGAGCTAGGTATTTGGTTGAATGATCGGCCATGCATGGCCAAAAGGTTTAGTTAACTTACCCAAAGCTATGTGTTATGTCAGCAACTTTCCTTTTTTCATGCTTTTGTAGGTACATGTGGGCTATCCTGGGTCAGCTGACGTGTACACACGTGCAGTAATGGAGCAGGGCGCGTGGGACTTTATAAAAGGGGTTTTTAAGAAGAGTTGTTCAACAGTGTTTTGGAAAAGAAGGAATCTGAGATGGCATGATGCCAGGTAAGCATGTCTGGTGCAAATTAGGGTTATAACAGATGCCCCCTAATGTGTGAGGTCAGAAGAGCATTTGATGGCCGAAATACATTATCAATCTTCACCAACGTTCCAAACAAGTGAGCCCAGGGACCAGAAATCGGGAGGTGCCATATGCAAAATAATAATTATCTCACCGAGGTGGGCATACATATGCTCGAGATGAAATAAAATCATGGCTACCAATCAAATACATTGTAGATCCATGTCATATAACTATATAAAGTGTAGTTGCGAGCAATACACAGCGGAGCTACGTCTCGAAATCAAAAAAAGATATACATGTATAGTATCCATATTCTAGAAGCTGATAAGGCCTGATGGTTGGAGATGAGGTCTTCAGAGCTCTAGAAACAACTTCAAAATCTCCAAAACTTGGGTAGGAGTGTAATATGAGTGTATGACTTCACTACCCAAAGGTCTTCGATGGCTCGTCGGTCATGGACTAGAGAATCTTGATGATCAGACTGAAGGCTTCATTGATTTTGAACAAAGACTTGATTGGAATTTCAGGATGGTCGGGCATGAAGGCAAGAGACAAACTACAAAGGGGTCGACTCGGGCTTGGTAAAAAATTCCCTTGGACAATAGCACGACAAATGATGAGACTCAGGCGGCATGGCATTGACATAAGTTCACGATGCAGGAGGCAACGCAAACTCTCCATATGTTTGGAAGAATAACCAAACAGAGGAGGACACAACTCTATGTAGCGAAAAAATCTTCCTAAGGTAATATTAAATCCCATAGCTTGAAGAACAAATGGAAGGATGTGCTTTGTCCAAGGGTGACTCATTGTGTTGCCAATAAAAAGAAAAACTTTTCCCTTCCTCTTTTTGGGGTATATTTGATTTTTTTGTCTTTTTCAATAATTTTGGAAAGCTTGAAAAAGAATGAAAGAATGCTACGTTACAAAGGAGGAATGAGTGTCACAAACATACTAGTTCTAGGTGCAAGGACAAGACTGATGTTCAGAGCAAGGACATTTGGAAAAATTCCTCCCGGGGCCAAAGGTGTCAATACGCAAAGGCAAAGTGCTACAGGGCTTGCGTATACGGCATGCTTCAGATGGTTCAGTTGAGAGCAACATGGAGCCAGAAATAGGCCAAATACGCGGGTATGCATATGCGATTAATAAAATACACAATGGTCACGTCCTTCGATGTAAGTTTTATGATCCCAGAGAAGGTAAGCTCGATGGTTTTTCATATTTAGAGAGTCTGAAAAAATGTAAAAGGAGAGTTCGATGGGGTACCTTTTTCGGAGGTAGTCTAATCGATTTGAAAAAGGGGTAAACTAGCACCGACAAGACGTCTATTCAAAACCATTTTAATGAGTGTGATAAAGACAAGATCACTCTGCGATTTTTTAGTTTTAAGGAGTCTGAAAAAAGCTTAACTATGGACTCCGTCGGGAATGTTCTTCTGGACCATTTTAACGAGTGTGAAAGAATAAGGTCACTCAACGATCTTTTCAATTTTAGGGAGTCTGAAAAGATCTTAACTATGGACTACGTGGGGGTTCCTTTTTCGTAAATTTAGTCTCTCAAACTCGAAAAAGAGTTAAAATTATATTTGAGAATACTCTTATAGGGATCCGAAGCCTCTAGAGTATACCTTTGTTCGTACAATTGACCATCCAGACCGAAAAATGGGTAAACTACCGCCGGATAGACGTGACTTCAAATTTCAGTTTAACAAGCGTGAAAGGCCACAAGATCGCTCGACAATCTTTTCATGTTTAGAGGGTCTGAAAAGGGCTTAAAAGAAGAGTCGTTATGTTTTGGGAGTCCCGAGGGTGAGATCAAGAGTGATAAAGAGTCATGCAAATGAAGCTCAAACTCGTAATCAGGAAAAACTAAAAGGACTCTCGAGCCTACAGTCATTAGTGACAGCATGGACACCATAATGAAACCAGGATCTACCTAGGGCATCCATGTTCCGGTAAGCTCTACCACCAAATTGTGACACTTCTAAAGCAGCAATGATGGTTTTGTCTCGCAACCTGGTGGGATCAATCCTATGGCAAAGGGATAAAAACAATGAGATACAAAAGTAGGGGTGGAAACCTAACTTATATGCTCAAGTTGACCATCTGATATTTTTCCCCATGAACCGTCAAAAGTGACCCAAAACTCCAAAAAATGTCCTGATACCTGAACGTAACTTTCCATAGAAACTCTTGAATCACTCTAAATGGTTTTCAATTTAGAGAAAATGATAAGGGGGGGCAAAAAATCTATAAATAGAAGCTGGCAGCTCATTATCACCATTGTTGATTTGGAAATTGACTCTAGAGCAAAAAACCCCCTTTGGTAAAAGTGGTGATTCTGGGAGTTATAGTGGACGAAAGGACCATCCGTCTAGACCAAGTAAGTATAAACTACCTCCTTTTTCCTTTTACTTCTTTATATATGCATTTAATTTGGTTTTTTGGGGGGGTGTTGACCTTTAAAAGGTTGGCCCTAGGTCCACGTGGGTTGTCTTATGACAGCCCACGTGTACACTCGCTCTGTCTAATGTCAAAGCGCGTGTACACGTGACTGTTATCACAACAGCCCGTGTGGACCCTCCAATGAGTGCAAAAAAGTTTAAAAAGCAAGGCCTAACCCTCTAAAAATTTTCCCATGTGCAAGATGTATGTGCACTGGAGAGAACGAGAGCATGAAGATATTAGCGCACTAGTTGGGGAAGATCCTAACGTTGTGGCGGGGTTAATGCAATGTGTCTTGCTCAAGTTTTTTCTGTGTCCTTTCATGAGAGCACAACCTAGGTTACTAAATGCCTTGGTTGAATATTGGCACCCTGACACAGAAGCTTTTATGTTAGAGGGGCAGTCGTTGGTGCCCACTACAGAGGATATATACTTTTTGACTGGCCTCTCCAAGAGAGGTTAACCAGTCAATTTCCAGACATTTCCTTCTGGACCTCACAATATATCGGAATTGATAGGACTCTATTGTGAGGCGGGTATAGACCGATCAAGCTCGTAGGTGCCAATAAGAAAGATCATTGATTTATCACTGCAGGCGATTGTGTTACTTATTGAGCGAATGACTGGTTCTGCAGCTCTACATCAGGCGTCTCATGCACAGATGAACTATGCAGTCCAGTGCTTAAATGCATAGATATTTGACTGGAGCACCACATTGTTAGATTGTATGAAGAGGCAGTGGACAGATTTTCGGTTGCGGACGCAAAGGAACTTCGGGTTCGGGACGATTTTATGCTCTTTCTTCTTTGAAAGAGTTCCTAGTTTTAGTCCTCGAGTGGCGGTACGAGGACATCAGGCCTCTCCTTCTGCAGTTTGCAGATGGGCAGCCTTGTTGCCACGACAGGGTGGTGGAAGGACCAATGAGTCCTTTGATGATGACTTTTTTTCTTGGTTGTCACGGTAGATCCCAGTCATAGAGGATTATCCTTATGTTGGGATTGATGTCTCGAGAGATCCTGAGATCCATGTACCTCCAAGCGAAGAGCGAGGCAAGATGGGTAAGTTTGCATCATTTTTATTTTTTTGTGAAACATATATAACTTTTATGTTGTTTTTACATATATCTTTTTTTTAATACCAAAGTATTTGATAGATATGTGTCTATTGTGTGCAGATGTGGGACCAGTGTGACCTGCAAATTATGCGAGGAACAGGCATCGTCCTCGGCCAGGGGCCGCACCTGGCGTTGCAGGGGGACCAGCAGCAGCAAGAGAGCTTTCAATCGGTGAGGCTAAGAGGGTTTTGACACGAGTTGAGCGAAATTTTACCTCGCTTACTCGCACCATCCCCATGGCAGAGATTGAGGATCTTTCACCATCTATGCAACCTCAGATAGTGGGGGCACCACGGACGTGTGTTTAATTGTTCTGATGTTTGGAAAACACTGTTGACTATTACAATAGGGCCCACGGGCCCTGACCTTAGTTAGTCTAGACTTTTCACATGCCGAGAGCTCTACTTGTATATATTTTTTGAGGGCATAAGCCCCGTGACTCGTTACTGGTCATATTTTTTTAAGCGCTTGCGTCCACCTATGTACTCTGATGATTATGATATTATATATGGATTTTTATGTCTTTTTGTATCTTATGGATCATATTTTCCTTTAAAAATGTATTTACATGTTTATGTATATGTCTTTTTATATGTGTGTGAGATGCCAGTCTAAAATTTGATTAGCTAGAGTATCTGTAACTTGGTTTAATCTCCTAGGAACATGAAAATATGTAATATAATCAAAGCTTCGTTCTAAGAGATGTACCCTAAGGAATCGTC
>SNQJ01S0124524.1:0-26583 GCA_010110895.2 Picea sitchensis | reverse complement strand
TTAAAACTGCTAAAAATAGTAAATTACCAAAATTGCCAGAAACATGTTTTGGGCCAGTTGGAGAAGGTGGGTGGCCCCCGATTTCCACCTGGATCATGCATGTCCAAAACCCTAACCCTAACATGGCTCGGTTCGACTGCATGCACGCCACATTGTTTTTCCTCCTTTTTTTGCATGCTACTTTTCCACCACATACGGTGTACGCTTCAAAAATAGACCTTTCTTTCCCAAAATAGGTCTGCACCAACATGCCCCCAACAATGACATGTGGTTCATCCCAAGCCACTTAAGTGGTGTGGGCTCCCTGCATAGCCTTCTCCAAACTGTGGAACTTTCCTGCTAGTTCCTCCCCTTTTTCTTTCACCTGCACAACTTTCTTTGTTAATGCCTTGACCATCTGCGTTGTAATATGTTTGTGCAACAACATTTCTCTCTCTCTGTATGGACCTGATCCATCCTTGTATTTTCTTCCTCTAATTCTGCAATTATCTACATTGTTTTCTCCTGAAGGGATCCAATTGGGCCTGCCTTGCCTGCTTATTTATTTGTTCAGTGTTTAAGTACATCTGCAGGTTCTTCATCTCCTGCATGCCTTTCAACCTTTATGTGATACTCATTGCCTTCTATCGTTGCTTCAACTACTGCATTGTAGTGTTAATTTTCTCCTCTTTCTGGTCCAACTGTTGGACCTTCTCATCTTCCTCCAGAGTAGTCCATATGTGCGCAGTCCTGTCAAAAAGTTATGTGACTTCCTTGGTTCCCTTGCCATGTCATTTGTCTATAATGTTGCCTACTATTCTCTCTCGACTAAGACCTCAGGAGGGTTTTTCGGTATTAAATTTTCCTTCAGTTCCTATATCTTCTTCCTGTACCTCTCGAGTGTTTGCACGATGATCTAGATTTTTTCTTCGACGTTTCTCATGGCTTCCTGTGCACTGTCCAGAATCTTTGTGAAGACTTCCTTCATTTTTTGATTGAGGTTATCTACGCGCTACTTCTCTTCCTGTGTCTCCATCTTGACTTTATTTATGACGAGTTGTAGCACGTCCTTTCCATCTTTGGTGACTTCCAACTTTGTCACATCTTCCTTGGCCCATGACTATACTTTCTGTGTGATACTAACTTGCAACCTGTACAATGCCTTCATTGGTATTTTTGCTAAGCCTAACTCTACTTGTGCCAAGTCTTTAAGTGGTTTCTACGCCATGTCCTCCTTGAACTACAACATATTCATTGTAATGTGGAAACTTGGACTTGCCTATGCTATGATTTGAATCATTTCTTCCTCTCTCTGCATAGTTTTATCCCCTGCCTCTGTCGATCGTTGGACTGTTTTTTTCCCCTATCCTGTGTCTATGCCACTTATATCCATTCTAGAACCTGTTTAACCTCTGCCAATTTTTTCATGATTCTTTATATTTGGTTCTCGGCCTCATCATATTCCTCATCCGTGCGGTCCTGAACCCTCTCTGCTACCAATTCGGCACCATCCTCAGTAATTATGTATTTCGGGATATCCTTATGTGCCTTGGCATTCTTGTGCGGCCCCTCTATTTGTATGATCGACCTTTTGGGTGGCCCTGCATCTTATGGAGTTTTCGTCGTCGGGGTTTCTTGTGTCATTATGTCCCCTACTCCTTGTTCCTCCTATGCGAGGACATTCTCCTTTTACCTGTCTTCTCGTTCTTCTTTGAGGTGATGTCCTTCTTTTGTTGTGCTGGCTTAGGACCTGGTTTCTTCTGTTGCAGTGGTTTCTTCGCTATTGTGCTTCTGCCTGCATATGTCTTCGATGGCCCTACTTCAATTTCCTTTCCCTTGGGCATGTCTTTGGTTATGACTAGGATTTTCCAGTCATCCACCTAGTCCTTAATTTTCCAGTCTACCTCTTCTGCATTGACACAGTACCGAAGTTGTAGCCATTCTCCGTATGGATATTTGCACGCATGGATCTGAATGTTATGTCTCGTGGCCTTGAATTTGGCTATTCCTTGGTACTCTGCGGCCACCTTTGGAGTTATTCTCCAACTATTGTAAATATTCTCCTTCATGTCGCTCAAGTACTTGGAAAAGGTACTTGCATTTCCACTCCTTCGTTCCGGGTCTGAATTACTCCCTAAGGATTTGTACTATGATGTGTGACATTATCCCACTCTATCGTAGAAATGTGAATATGTAGGATCCTTCCATCCGATCAACACTATCGACACTATCAACCACGAATAGTGGAACTCTGTCCCCAAGTCCTGCACATCCTTGCATTCGTCTAGAAACAGATTCAACAAATAAGGGGCCTAGTTTAGCATGGTGTCATTTGTGTAGTGCGTTGTTGCTGCTACAAATCCTACAGGAACCTCCTCCTTGCGACATTTTAGAAGGAGTTTTCACTCCATCAACTTTGTTTCCATCCTGGTGGCTTCGCCACTGATATGTTTGATGATTATGTTGTGTGACCCTCTCTCTGTCCCATAAGTATTTTTCATTTCCTTCGCGAGCACCTTCTCCTTCATTTTGTCATCCATGTACTGCAAAGGCTTCTCGCCATTTGATGGAAGTCCTATCATGAACGAAATCAACTCGACATCAATGGACACCGGCCTATCCATCCACAAGAATCCTCCATGGAGGACCGCGAGTAACTATTTGATGCAACTATTAATGTCTTTCCCCTTGTCGAAATGAGGAATCTCCAATAGATTAAGTATCCCTGTGTTGACCAGTTCTACTATCCATTGTTTTGGCTACAACACCGGATCTCCTAGTGGCCCTGTGCCCAGGCTTTCCATGTACACATGTTGTGTGAATTCTAGGAACTTGATAGTGTCAGAAAAATCATGGTCTTCATACCTTAATTTCTCGACTCAACTCAACAATCCTGGTGCGTCCTACACCCCCTCTGGAATGTGCGATAATACTATAGATTCCTCGGTTTACTTATGCGGAGATCTCATAATGGTATATTTTCATTTCCTCTATGCTGGCGCGGTGGATGGCCCATCCTCTGGTTCTCCTTCTTCCCCACCTGACTCTGGAAGTCCTGTTACATCTTCAAGTTACACTTCATCTTGTTGTGTGGACCTTACCAAGGGTTGTGACCTTGGCCTATCGGATTTCGTTCTTTCACTATCAATGCCATTCGTTTGGTGGGCTATTTTGACCCTGGATGGTTGTTGCAGGTTTCCTGTCATAGACAAGTTTTGTTCCCCTGCATGGCCCTATGAGTCAATGTCCATCCCTACCGTCGTCAGGGCCTGCCCCTCCTCCTCTACTAGTGTGGCACTCACTGGTTTGGCCTGTGGTGAAGGAATAATGTCAACATCGATGATTCCCTCTGGATGTGCATGCACCTATTCTTCCCATGTGGTCTCCTGCGATGACCTGGTGTTTCTTTGTGTTTTTCTTGCTGCTTGTCTTGGTGCGCCGACCTTTGATGGTGCCATCCAGCGTATATCTCCCTCCTACTATTGAAATCCAACTGCTAAAGTCTTCAGAATCACTTGTTCATCACTCATCTTTGTGCTCCTTAGCTCTGCATACTGTCACTAGTTTCACACCTTTCCAGCTGGTATATGGGTTAGAAGCGATGTTTCCAATTGAATGCAAAATTCCATCTCTGAAACTAGTCGTAGAACTCCTACCCAACACCTCTGTCAAGGAGGAATGTTTCCTATATCTAACATAGCTGGATGAGAATCAACATGATGTTGCTCTCATTAATGAGACATATAAAAAATGTGTCAAAACCTAATATGATAAGTCTTTCCAACCTCATGTTTCCACAGAAGGAGATCAATCCTGGTCTATGACCAAGACCATGATAAACTTGGAGCAGAAAAATTTGAACCTATGTGGCATGGACCCTACATCGTAAAATGAGTGCTATGAAGAGGTTCCTATGAGTTAGTCAACTATGATGGAATCCCTCTCAACGAGCCTCACAATGGGCTCTATTTGTGGAAGTACTATGCTTAGAAAATATTGCATGTGTGATTTGTACATTATTGTACCATATGATTTGGTTTGTTGTGTCTTTAATTTTGTGTGTAAGGGTTTTGTTTCATCTTTAGCTGCAAATACTCTACTTTGTGCTTGAATACACATATGCCAAAATCTTTCCCTATATATTTTGGATTTGCGGATGGCGCTAGCCGACATACCTAGAACTTAGCTTCTACATCTTGGACCATTTACCATTTTGGCGAGTTGGTAAGTTCAGGAGGGATTTGTCTTAGACCTGCAACCAATAATGTTGCATAATATCATGCCTTCATTGGAATTTTGACCGAGGTCGTCACTCTTAACATATCTCAGTTAATCGTTAGTCTTGATTCCCAACTTGTGGTTTGTCAACTTGATCGTGTTTATGTTATCCACAATCCAATATTGCTACATCTTTATTTGAGGGTTCGTCATCTCGAGAGGTATTTTGCTCACATAGAATACAGACACATATCGAGAGAACTTAATTTCATTATAGATTCATTAGCAAAGTATATGTTGGATTGGCATCTCACACATAGATGAACATTCAAAATCATAAAGCATAAAAAACATCACATCATTTTAAAAACAAGTAGCTGAGAAACACACACACACACTCACGCATATATATATATGTATGTATGTATGTATGTATGTATGTATGTATGTATAGCAAAAGTGTGCCATAACATCATCCAAAAAGTACATAGAGGGGGAAAAACATGGACTACTATGCATGTACATCATCACAATAAGACCACACTAAAACATGAGACTATACTCATCTTCATGTACTACATTATGCTCATGGTAACACATCAATGCTCTAGCTACTCAGTGCAGTAGATGGTTGATACCCTCTGGTACACCCACTTTGTGCCTCTGTAGGTGATAACGAAAATCTCATAATCTCATGGAAGGGACACCCATGGTAAGCCCCCTGAGGTTCCTCTCTACCTCGTGGAGTCCTCCGGCTCCGCCACCTACCTCTGTCATTACCTGAACACCACCACATCGTCCAAATGATGAAATCCCAGCTGGACGTGCCATCCCTCGATCTGTTTGATGAAAAACAAATATTCTTAGATCCCTCATTGTACCACAAAAAAAAACATATATCATAAAAAGTCAAAAATAATTTTACAAGGTCACATTTATTTTGAATTTACCTGATGCATCCCACTGTACCCCTTCAGTGAGAACTAAATCCGTACTACCTCTGAAATCCACCCCGACATAAGGGTATTCCTCCACCATCACAATATTTCTCTTCCACCATGTGAAGAAACCAACCGTGAAATTAAATGATGAAGGATCATTCCCTAACCGAGGTGAAAGGCTAGTCCACCGCTCCATCCTGGGCTCAAATATAGGATGCTCTATCAAAGCAACTTGTGGCTGCATCAAAGCTAATCGTTCTAGAAAGAACGATACCAAGAATGATCAATAATTGAAATTTTTTTCCTCCATGTCCTGCATCTATAAATTTGATCCTTAACATTCGCTAAGAACCCTATGCACTAGTTAAAAATCTTTGGTTTGAGGCATTCAACGACATACCCCATTTGAGTTTTGGAAGCTAGGTGAGGACTGGTGCTTCCCACCAGTTTGATAATAGTGAATTGGATGGCTTGTAAATAAAGGTCTCTTACATCCTTGATTGTGATCCTACCACTTTCCTCGTGGGATCTCGGCCTACAATATCACGCAAGGTAATCATCAATTTGCAATGTTGTAGTATGATGGTCGGACAAGATGATGGGTGCCCCCCACTTGGAGATCCCTGTCAGAAAGTACACATCCTTGATATCAATCTCCAGAGAATGAGATCCTACTTAGAAAACATGTTCATTTGCATCCCATATCCCTATCAAGTGTTCAAAGAGAAGGACCTCCTTCCTCATGTGTTGGATCTTGAAATTTTTTAACAAGACACAATTTTGAAGTGCCGCCCTTGTTTGAGGGTCATGCAAAGCGTCCATATCATCATTTTCATGCTCTCTTGATTTCAACTCCAAAATATTGACTATAAAACACCTGCCAAACATCAATAAACTTCATTAATCATGATCCCAAGTCAAAGAAATGCTTTCTTAATGAGTAAAAAGAAGCAAAAAAAATTGATTTACACTTGGTGCCTCCTGTAGGCCATTTCAAAGTGTCGGTGAACCCTCTACAAGAGCACCAAGGAACCACGATCTATCCTGGCACCCCCCCCGATAGATTAAGGGAGAACCAATCTTGTAGGGTTCCATAGAGGCTCCAAAGAGGCTTAAAACAGCTTTAAAAAGCATGAAAATCAAAATGAAAGCATAAAAAAGGAAGAAGAGGGTGAGACCACCAACCTAGTCCAGACATAATGAAGAAAGATGACATGAAGCTCTTGCAATCGACGTTGGAAGAAACTGCTCCAAATTGGAAAAAACTCCAAGTGAAAGAGGCAAGTGAGAACAAGAGGTAAAATGAACTAGATTTTTTCACCAGAAGACCCTTTAACTGTTGGATTACTGAGAGGGGGGGTGAATCAATAATAGAGAAATATAATCCTTTTTAACCATATAATGCAAGTGTTATATCAATGTAGCATTATCATCCAATATTTGCAGAGTAAATAAACAATGAACAAATGAGCAATCATACACATACACAGTATAGCAATGTTTTTACGTGGAAACCCAAAGCAGGAGAAAACCACGAAATGTTTTTTCTTATATGCCTTGAAGAATTACATTCATTGGAAGCACCAACTTCCTTTATTTTCCAGCTGTAACTGAAAGGAGGCTCCAACCCCCTAGTTTCCCAGGCTACAACTTGAGGGAATCTCCAACTCCCCAATTCTCTGGCTACAACCAGAACGACTCTACAACCCCCTATGTTATCCGGCTACAATCAGAAGGTGGCTACAACCACCTATCCTTGTCTCGTCCAACCGCCCTGACATGTAAGTAGAATGATGGAACCACTTTCACACTATCACTGTGAGATATACTGTTGTCAACCTGTACCAATCAACCTGCACCAAACAACCTGTACCAATAACCTGAACCATGCATCAACATGTACCTCAACCTTTAATCAACCTATACCATAAACAAGTACATCAACCATGCACCAACTTGTACCAAATAACCTGTAATCAACTTGTACCATAAACAAGTGCAGCAACCATGCACCAACCTATACCTCAACCTGCAAACCTTCCTTAACTTTAACAACATGAGACTAGCATTTTCATCAAACTTTACTTTAGTCTCACATGACCAGTTTTGGATTAGTCAACAACCCTAACTTGAAATAATCATAACTATGTACCTGTAATGAATAAATATCTAAAAATAGTACACAATGTTCTTCAGTGTGTTTATGCAGTTCCTCCAGGTGTCACTACTTGGAACCTCTCAGAAAATGAGTTATAGAAAAAAAGGCATACCTTGTTGAATTCTGATTTATTCTAGAGAGTGAACTTGTAGAGTGTGCCCTGCACGAAATATTTGTTGTGTGGATCTGAAAATTATACACAGAATACTACAGACTGTACTCTAACCAACACATTTGGTCTTACTAAATTTGGATCTGTTATGAAGAAGTTATGACATTTTTACCCGAAACACTTGTTTTAGACTAGTTTTCGGACTAGCCGCAAACCCAATTTTCCACGGAGTGTAACTCCAAAAACAAAACGACCCACAAGCTAAAATTAGTACCACAACTACTTGAATATGTATCCTCAATGGCCTCTAAATTTCACGGTCTGAATCATTCTAGAAAAAAAATTATTGCAAAAATGGTGAGATGACCTGTAAATAACATACCTTAGAAAACATCATCAAAAGAATTTATCCTCCATTGAATTTTGGCCTTCTTTACTTCACCTTCCCTATGAAATTTGTCTTAGATATCCTTTGGTTACCTCATTCACATGTAGATATTCAATATGCTCAAGTGTGATCAAAACGAGAGATCTTTGTCTCTTGTTTATACTCCCCAAGTAGCTTCCTTATAAGCATCTTCTAGGTCACTTTGCCCACATAGCCACTTTGTCCAAATAGTCACCTATGTCCAACTTTTCCCAATTTTCCACTTGTCCATGTATCCAATAGCCACTTGAACACTTAACCCATTTTCCTCATTTTAGGGTTAACCTTCTTATAACCACTTTCCACAACTAGAAAGTTCTCCATTTACTTTATTATTTAAATAATCCTCCTTGACTTTGTCACTTTACTTTATTATTTAAATAATCCTCTTTGACTTTGTCACTTCACTTTATTATTTAAATAATCACTTCTTTGCAAGCACTTTGACTACTTTGACCTTTTGGGGCTTCTAGATGACTCATGAGGGTTCTCCAACTTCACATGCCCATAACTCTCTAACTGTGAGGAGTTATGTGATGTTCCACATACCACTAGAAATGGCATGACATGTACTATCCATCTATAATAGTTTTACCTGTAAATATATCAAAACTCATACCATTATACATAAAACAAACTTGGGTCCATTACCCAAACTTTTTTGCTACCAAAATTCGCTACTGAACTTTCTTCAAGGGTTGACATCAATGAAAACCAACCCAATTAATCAACAATATCCCCCTTTGGCATTGATGGAAACACTCTGATGCAATACTGAAATCATATCACTCATGCTCCTTCTAGAACCATGCCTGCATCTCTGTGACCAATGCTCCCCCTGGAGCCATGCCTCTGTCCTCTGCATCCAATAAATCTCCACCCCTTTGTCATCAATGGAAAAGGTATCTTTCCATTCAGGGTTGCTCCCCCTAACTGACTCGTCTGATCTCCCAACCTGAACTATCCTCTTTATGGTGCTTCCTCGTGTACATATAAGACATATAAGATAAGTATTCAAAATAATTCATTTTGGAGTAGAAATAACTCCGAGTCTCTGGTGAAGATATTCAAAGGCTTGCCATGGAAGCGGTTTTGTAAAGATGTATGCCACTTGTCCTTTTGTGCCCACATATTCAGCTCAGATGTTCTTTTCTGCAACCTATTCCTGTAAAAAGTGATACTTTATTGGAATGTGCTTCACCTTAGAGTGCATCACCTTGTTCTTTGAGATACCGATGGCACTTGTATTATCACAATAGATTGGAATGGTCTCATCATACTCAACCTGTATATCTATCATAGTTTGTTTCATCCATAGAACCTGTGTAGAACATGTTGTTGCTGCAATATACTCTGCCTCGATTGTAGATAAATATATTGATGATTGTTTCTTGCTTAGTCATGATACTAAACACTCACCCAATTAGAATGTTTCTCCACTGGTGCTTTGTCGATCATCAACGTAACCTACCCAATCTGCATCTGTGTAGGTAATAAGTGATAGATCCTTTCCTTTTGGATATTATAATCCAAACTCTTTTGTTCCTTTGAGATATCTAAAAATCCTCTTCACTGTTAATACATGTGATTCCTTTGGTGTTGCTTGAAATTGTGCCACCTGTCCAACTGCCTGCATTACATCTAGTTTGGATGCTGTCACATATAGTAGGCTACCAATCATTGACCTGTATTGCCTTTGATCTGTAGAATTTGAATCATCATCTTTTCTCAACTTGCAACTAGTTTGAAGATTGCAACTAGTTTGCAATCTTCCATTCCGAACCTCTTTATCATTTCTATGATATACTTGGTTTGAGAAATAAAAATTCCTTGGTTCCTTTGACGTATCTGAAGACCTAGAAAGAAGGATAGTTCTCCTATTAATGACATTTCAAATTCATTATGCATGTCCTTTTCAAATTTCTAGCTTAACCTGTCATCGGTACTTCCAAAAATAATATCATCAACATAAACTTCAATTGATAAAATACTATCTTGAGTTACCTTGATGTAGAGGTTTATGTCTGCACTTCCTTTTTTGAACCCTGTATGTTGTAGATATTTATCCAGTCTAGAGTAACATGCTCTAGGAACTTGTTTTAGACTATACAAGGCCTTCTTTAATTTACACACATAATATGGGTTCTTTGACAACTAAAATCCTTTTGGTTGTTCAATGTAGACTTCTTCTTCAAGTTCCCCATTCAGAAAAGTTGATTTTACGTCCATCTGATACACTTTAATATTTTTGGAGCATGCATAATCTAAAAGAAATCGGATTGCTTCCATTCTGGCAACTGGGGAAAATGTCTCTTCAAAGTCGATTCCTTCAACTTGTGCATATTCTTTACATACCAATCTATCTTTGCTCCTTGTAACATGTCCATCTTCATTCAATTTATTCATGTATACCCACTTTGTGTCGATCACATTCTTATTCTTTGGTCTTGGAACCAATTCCCAAGTGTCAGTTTTCTCTATTTGATCCAATTCTTCATTCATGGTCTTATTCCAAAATTCATCATTGTAGGCCTCTTCGAAACAGGTTGGTTCAATCATAGATGAGAGTGTTAGGTGTGTTTGTTCTGGTGAACAGATTCTTCTTCTAGTCTCAACTCCTGCATCTTTGTTTCCAATAATATGATCTGAAGGATGATTCTTCTGTGCTCTTATGCTAGGTGTCTTTGGAGGCACTTGTTGAACTTTCTCTTCTGCTTCTGTCGAATCCTCTTCATATTCCCCTTCTACTTATTTTCCATCTTCTGCTTCTTCTTCATAAAGTTGCTCAATTGATTCATTTTCTTCTTCCTTTAATTATTGTCTACATATTTCATCAATTGTTACGTTGATGCTTTCCACAACTTTGATCAATATCAGGTTGTAACACTTTTATGCTTTCCTTGTACTTGAGTAACCAACAAGTATTCATTTGTCCACATGAGAGTCAGACTTTCCCATTCTGCAATCTTCTCTTTTGATGTAGCATTTGCTTCCAAAAACTATGAAGTGCTTCACATTTGTTGGTCTTTCTTTCCATAGCTCGTTGGGAGTTTTGTCAGTGGTGTTTCTAAGCATTACTCCGTTTTGAATGTGAATTATTGTATGCACTACCTATTTCCAAAATATATATGTCAATTTGGAATCCATTAGCATTGTTCGAGCCATTTCCTGTACCGTCCTATTTTTTCTTTCAACAACTTCATTCTATTGAGGTGTCCTAGCAATGAAGAATTTCCTTTTTATTCCATGTCTGCTGCAGTAGTCCATAAAGTCCTTTGAAGTGAAATCTCCTCCATTATTAGATCTCAAGAATTTGATTTTTGAATCCAATTCATTTTCAACCATTTCTTTGTAGACCTTGAAGTTTTCAAAAGCTTCTAACTTATTCTTGAGAAAGGAAACTGCAGTCATTCTTGTATAATCATCAACCGATAACATAAAGTGTTTCTCACCTTTTAAACCCTTTGTTGTAGTTGGTCCAACTATATCAGTATGCACAATTTCCAGTGGTCTTGCCGTTGAATATTCTTTTGATTTAAACCTGGTCTTTGTTGTTTTCTTTCCTTGTTGATAATGTTTGCATAAAGTGTTGGTTGGTTTCGTGATATGGGGCATTTCTATAACTTCTTCATTTTTGCTAACTTTGACAAGGCTATCAAAATGTATGTGACTGATTCTTTTGTGCCATAGCCAACTTTCATCTTCCTTTCCTAGGCAACACTTTTCATTTCCAATTTCACTTAATACATATATGTTGCTTGGAGTTCTCGTGGTTGTTGCAATCAATTTTCCTAAACCTTATTTTCTTATCTCACACTTTTGTGAATCAAAAGTAACTTTCTGACCTTGGTCACACATTTGACTCACACTTAGAAGATTATGTTTCATATCTTCTACTAGTATAACATTTTTTGCCTTGGTATTCTTGTTCCCAATTCTGACTATGTCTTTTCCAATGATTTTAGTTGAATCATCATTTCCGAAGGAGACTGATCCATATCTTTCCTTTCTTAATGTAAGAAACCCATATCTATCACCTGGCATGTGTTTTGAACAACCACTGTCAACATACCAACCACGTTTCTTCTTCTTATCTTGTAGAGAGAGTGTGCATTCTTCATTGCTATACTGATTTTGCTTTCTTATCCATTTCCTTTTCTGAGGTTCTTGTCTGTTATTGTTGTTGTTCTGTTGTGGTTCTCTAGGAGGGACTGTCATTTTGCAATCTTTGGCCATGTGTCCAAAGTTTTTACATTTGTATCATTCCACTTCAGTGCTCAAATATTCAAATCTGTTGTAACTTCTTCTCTATGTTTCACTAGGCCTTCTTGGATAACCCTTTTGTGTATGACTTTCAAATTTATTCATGTTCATGTTGTTAGCTCTGCAATTCACAGAGTTATGTCCAAAATTATTACATGCATAACATAAACCAAAAAATATAGTTTGATACCTAGGAGTTGAAGATCTTCTAAAAGAATGTACTCTTATGAATCCTTCTTCTTCATGAGGCCTATCTGTTTCTGTTGGTCGTTGATTTTGAAATCTGAATCTTATCGTTGGAGGAGTGTCCCTGTAATTTTCTTTGTAGACCTTCATATCCCCTTTGATTATTCTTGCATAGCTTTTTGGATATGTTTCTTGTTCTATTGTTTTGGAGCTTGATACCTTTTCTATTTGATTGTATCCAATTCCAGACTTGTCATGATGAGGTTTTTAACCATTGATAATGTCATTCAAAACTTTTGAATTGTTCTGCATATTTTTCTTTTGAAGATGCTTTCTTAATGTGACAATTTCTTCTTCCAAATTTCCAATGATCTTGTCTCTTCCTTCTAACTTTTCTTTGAGTGCTTCTTCAATTCTTTTATCTTCTTCAATTTGAACCTTCAAATTTGTGATCATTTGTTCTAGTTCCTGAGTGTCTTATTTTTTGTGTAGTTCCACTTGTAGTTTCTTGTTTTTCTTCTTGTCTCTTCTGATAACTTCTATGGCACACAACAATTCTTCTCGGTAGTCAATTTCTACCTCTTCATATTCTTCTTTGGCCTCTTCATATTCTTCTTCGAAGACTTCTTTATTAGAGTCTTCTGCTGCCATGCATAGAACTCTTTCTCTCTCACTGTCACTAACTTCATCTTCATCTGATGATGAGATGTCTTCTTTGGTGCATAATATTTTCTTGAAAACTTTCTTTGTGATTCTTTTGTCTTTATATGTTTGTTTTCTATTTGAGTAACCTTCATCATTTCTCTTTTTCTTATGAGGACATTTGTTAGAAAAATGACCAATACAATCAAAATTAAAACAAATCAAAGGGAGCTTACCTCTATACCTGTCGTTGGTTCCCTTGTTCAATATTCTAACAAAGTTGGTCACTTCTCCATCATCTTCCGAGACGTCACTGTTGCTGCTATGTTATTTTTCTTTTTTATTTCCCTTTTTCTTTGACCTTTTGAATTCTATGAAGGTTGCTTCTTTTATATCTGGATTTTCCTGTTCAGTTCTCATTTCATATGCTGTGAAGATTCCATGTAGTTCGTCCATTCTTATTGAGTTTAGATCTGCTCTTTCTTCTAGTGCTAATATTTTAGGGCCAAATATCATAGGAAGAGATCTTAGTACCTTTTGAACAATTACAGATTCTTTTTTTTCTTATCCCAATCCCAAGATTGCATTTACTGTTTCATCGACTCGTAAAGAGTAAGCTGCAATGTTCTCATCTTCCTTCATCTTTAGTGGTTTGAACTGACCTCTATAAGTTTGAAGCTTTGCTGCTTTGACATTTGAATCTTCTTCATAAATATTTTGAAGTTTGTCCCAAATCTCTTAAGTGGATTTACAATGTGCAACCTTGGTGAATACCGATTCTCCAAAACCATTCAGAAGTGCATTTGTGGCTTTGAAATTATTCTGACCGAGTTTCATTTCTTTGTCATTTGTTTGCGGAGCTGCTGGTGTTATGTATCCATCTACAATTGATTGTCAAATTTCAAATCCCTGTGCTTGTATATATGTCTTCATCCTTATGCTCCAAAATGCATACTTTTATCCATCAAACTGTGGTATTCCATTTTTATACATGTTGTTTCTCTCCATGATCTACCTTTCAGTGGCTAAACTGATTTCTGAAGGAACCTGCTCTGATACCAATTGTTGGATTATTGAGAGGGGGGGTGACTCAATAATAGAGAAATATAATATTTTTTAACCATATAATGAAAGTGTTATATCAATGTATCATTATCATCCAATATTTGTAGAGTAAATAAACAATGAACAAATGAACAATCATATACATACACAGTATACCAATGTTTTTACGTGGAAACCCAAAGCGGGAGAAAACCACGAAATGTTTTTTCTTATATGTCTTGAAGAATTACATTCATTGGAAGCACCAAATTCCTCTGTTTTCCAGTTGCAACTGGAAGGAGGCTCCAACCCCCGAGTTTCTCAGGCTAAAACCTGAGGGAAGCTCCAACTCCCCAATTCTCTGGCTACAACCAGAAGGAGGTTACAACCCTCTATGTTCTTCGGCTACAACCAGAAGGTGGATAGAACCACCTCTCCTTGCCCCGTCCAACCGCCCTGACGTATAAGTAGAATGATGGAACCATTTTCACACTATCCTGTGAGATATACTGTTGTAAACATATACCAATCAACCTAAACCAAACAACCTATACCAATAACCTGAACCATGCATAAATCATGCATCAACATGTACCTCAACCTGTAATCAACTTGTACCATAAACAAGTGCATCAACCATGCACCAACCTGTACCAAACAACATCTAATCAACTTGTACCATAAAAAAGTGCATAAACCATGAACCAACCTGTACCTCAATCTTCAAACCTTCCTTAACTTTAACAACAAGAGACTAGCATTTTCATCAAACTTTACCTTAGTCTCACTTGACTAGTTTTGGATTAGTCAACAACCCTAACTTGAAATAATCATAAATATGTACTTGTAATGATTGAAGATATGAAAATAGTACACAATCTTCTTTAGTTTGTTTTATGCAATTCCTCCAGGTGTCGCTACTTGGAACCTCTCAAAAAATGAGTTATAGCAAAAATCACATGCCTTGTTGAATTCCATTTTATTCTAGAGAGCGAACTTGTAAAGCGTGCCTTGCACGGAATATTTTTTGTATGGATCTAAAAATTATACAAAGAATACTACAAACTGTACTCTAATCAACACATTTGGTCTTACTAAATTTGGATCTGTTATGAAGAAGTTATGATGTTTTTACCTGAAACACGTGTTTTAGACTAGTTTCAGGACTAGCCACAAACCTTATTTTCCACGAAGTGTAACTCCAAAAATATAACGACCCAAAAGATGAAATTTGTACCACAACTACTTGGATTGTTTCCTCAATGGCCTCCCAATTTGGCAGTCTAAATTATTCTATAAAAAAAATTATTGCAAAAATGGTGAGATGACCTGTAAATAACATACCTTACAAAATAATTTATCCTCCCTTAAATTTTGACCTTCTTTACTTCACCTTCCCTATGAAATTTGGCTTAGATATCCTTTGGTTACCTCAGTCACTTGTAGATATTCAATATGCTCAAGTGTGATCAAAATGAGAGAGCCTTGCCTCTTATTTATACTCTCCAAGTAGCTTCCTTAGAAGCATCTTCTGGAATCCTTGCCCACATAGCCACTTTGTCACGCATAGTCACCTATGTCCAACTTTGCTTAATTTGCCACTTGTCCCGTGTATCCAATACCCTTGACCCATAACCCATTTTTCCTCATTTTTAGGGTTAACCTTCTTATAACCACTTTCCATAATTAGAAAGTTTGCATTTACTTTATTATTTAAATAATCTTCTTTGACTTTGTCCTCCTTTATTATTCAAATGTCCTTTGACGTCACTTTTCTTTATTATTTTAAATAATCCTCTTTGATTTATCACCTCACTTTATTATTTAAATAATCTCTTCTTTGCAAGCTTGCCTTTGACTACTTTGACCTTTGGGGCTTCTAGATGACTCATGGGGTTCCCCAACTTCCTATGGCCATAACTCTCTAGCGATGAGGGATTAATGTGGCGTTCTACATACCACACGAAATGGAATGACATGTAATATCCATCTAGAATAGTCTTACACGCCAAATATATCAAACTCATACCATTATACATCAAACAAACTTGGGTCCATTGCTTTGTGACCTTTGTGCTTCTGAATTAAGCTATCGAACTTTCTTCAGGGTTGACATCAATGTAACCCAATTAATCATGGCATTAACCACTTGAAAACTAGTTAATTCTTATCCTTTTCACATTAGTATTTCTCCTTATTTGATATTTTTGCAATTTCCATTAATTAGTAAGGGAGTCCTTGACACTTTTTTTCTCAAAATGGCTTGTAAATGCACGCTGCAAATATATCAAAACTCATACCATTATACATCAAACAAACTTGGGTCCATTACCCAAACCTTTGTGCTACCGGAATTCGCTACCGAACTTTCTTCAAGGGTTGACATCAATGATAACCAACCCAATTAATCAACATTAACCACTTGAAAACTAGTTAATTCTTATCCTTTTTCACATTAGTATTTCTCCTTATTTGATATTTTTGCAATTTCCATTAATTAGTAAGGGAGTCCTTGACACTTTTTTTCTCAAAATGGCTTGTAAATGCAGGGACATAGGAAGCATAATTTTGTGAGGACTTTGAGCATACTTCGTCATCTTTCAAGTTCATTAAACATGAAGAGATGGTTGTCGGGCGATAGTTTAACCCTTTTTTCGTCTCGTCAGACTAACTACAAAAAAGGAATACTCTGACCATCTTTGGTTAGAAGAGTTCTTCTTCACATTATTTTATGCTTTTTTTGGGCCTAGGAGACTAAAATTACGAAAAATAACATCTACAGAGTTTTCTTTAAGTTCTTTTCAAACTCCCTAAACATGAAAAACCACCAATTTTTCCTTCTCTGGACTCGTGAAACCATATATTGAAGGGCCCATCTAGGAACAAACCCTTACTTATTCTAGTTCATTAAACATAGGAAGAGGAAATTAACGAATGTAAGTTATTCCGAGCACCTGTTATCCTCCTCGAGCTCGTAAAACAAGAAATATGTACTCATCTATATGGATGGGGGAAAAAATTGAAGGAAGAGGGTTAAGTGTCTTGAAACCTTTAAGGAAACTTCCATTGTCACCCTTGAACATGGCACCTGTTTGCATATCACCTCATAGTTTGTCAATTCACTCACCTCTGAGTCATACCAATCCCATGAGTCCTAGTACTCCTTCGACTCACTCAAAGAGTGCCTCGATGATCATCGTACTACGTATTGGTCCATTTCTCAAACGAGTCAAAGCTGCCAATTCTTATGTCGTGCATCACAATGTTCAAGGGAAGTTTTCATTTAAAACCAACCATCTACAACATTACCATTTTCCATTCTTGTGTCAGTCCATATTCATTCAATCCACCATCTCATATCACTTTCCTATGACAGTTCCATGTCGATAATGGGGGATACTTCAAGGCCCTCCTTTGACGAGTATTTTCCTGTCAACTTCAAAACATTATCTGGGAATTAGACTTGGAAACACAACAGTACCTTGGAACCTGAATGCCTCAATGGTAGGCCTCCTCGCTTTCAACAGTGGGCTTACATCAATGACCCCTAATCAATTGATTCCATGGATGTTCGACTTCAGCTCATTATTCACGTTCGTTGGAATGTACTATAATTACCTTGGGAGTCATTGACATCATTGGTGATTTCCCTCGGGCTTGTTAACAATATACATCAATGACCGGTAATCAAGCAGTTTCTACCATGTTTGAAATCAAATCATCTATTCACATGGATAGAATCGTATTGTTTAGGATCGTGACGAAGAACCTGGGTTGAGTACTCACCATTTTCTGTGCTTTTCCCAGGTTGTGATGGAGATCATTTGACTGATATAAATACTATTACATAAATCCACTTTTTATTGGTTTGTGGCTATGTTCTTGTCATATCGTAGCTCCATTGTGTATTATTTTGTGGTTGCAATCAATTCATGTCATGGAGGAATGGATCCACATTGTATCTTTGGTGGCCATCTTTGTAGTGGATATCATTGTGGATCCGCAATGTATTGGTCGGTGGCCATGCTTTGAGTCATTTATATTTCGAGCATAGGTATGCCTACCTTGGGAATGAAACATATATTTATATTTTTTGATGATTGTTTGCAGCTTCTACCAGGTTCTCTGACACCATCACCCTTGCATTAAAGAATCTATAAAGTGTTTCGGCCATTAGTTTCTTCTTCTGACTTCACACTCTGGGGGATAATCTGTTACACGTCAAATTTCCACACTTGTATAATGTGTTGCACATAGATCAAACGTCACATTCTAAGTGTTACAAGTGTCTCATGTAGCGTAAATGCCACATTCTAAGTGTCGCATGTGGCGCAAACGACACATCCTAAGTGTCGCAAGTGTCGCACCCAAATTGTCGTAAGTGTCGTTAGTGTCGCAATATGTCTCATACACTTTTGGTAAGTCTCGCAACTCAATCAACACCATGAAAACACTTGTCAAAACCCCTAAATCATGTTGGAATTAAAATCCCCATCATTTCACAGTCGAAACGTACTTTTTCACCTGGGATTTTGACCATATTTTGGCATTTAAGAAGACTGGCACTCCCCTTCCCATGCTTAGGGAGAATCAATGCTCACTACACCATGCTAAGGGGTCACTATGTCACTCTATCTTCAACATTAAGGGGGCTCCGTTATTGGTTGGAGGAAATCATGGTGAATCCCACCTTCTTCTAAGGGACAAATTTGAAAGGCTGGGGTTTGTTTGGCTCGAATCCTACTCCAAAGCTCTATCTAAGGAAAGAATCATAACCTATGGATCCATATCATCAACCTATTCCAAAAATATTCAAGGTGGTTGAACCTCTCAAAGCCTATAAATTGGAGGCATTTCCATGGTGAAAAGGAGGAAGAAATCAATAAAGTATCATCATTTTGATCTTGATTCATTCGTGCAAGGGTTGGATGAGGACAACTTGGAGAGGTTGTTGTAGCATCAATCATGGTTTGTAAGTATGTTCTAATTGGTTCTCATTCAATATATACTTGGCCTATTTCCTTCAAGTTTATGTCTTGTTACATTTGCTTGTCTACTATTGCTCTAATCTTCGTACATAGACTTGGATTATCTAATCAAGTAGAGTAGTAGATAGTTATATTTCTATGTTGTTTATTGCAGATCTCAGTTTGTGCCAGGGAGTTTGAGGATCAAGCTTTGGGATTGGAAACAATGAGGATGAACATCGAAAAAGGTACATCATATCCTTTCTCTCTTTCTCATTTTGATTGTTTTAGATGAGTTTAAAGAGATGTTAATGTCCACTTGTACTCTTTCTGTCTTGGTATAGGGGTCTATCAATCCAAGGGATTTTTCACTTGTCTACAAGGGGAATATTCTGTAACAGGCCCTGACTCTGATAGTGAATGATGACTGGTGTGTGTTGAAGTATGTGTATCACTAAGTGTAGAAGGTGGTGTTGATGCTAGTACGTCACCATTCATGATGTCTTCAAGTTTCTCCTCCTCCTCCTCCTCCTACCCCTCCCCCTGTTGCTCCTCTTGCTATTGTTTGGGTTCCTCCTCTAACCATGTATGTGCCTCATCCATGATAGGCATCTCAACCTCCACCCTTCACTTAGACAATACACCAATGTTGTATGCCTTTATCTCTGCGGACTCAGTGCACTAGGCAACTTTTACTATCGACTCATGAATTTTCAGGTAAAAATCACTACTTTTATGAATAAGTCACAATTTATTCAAGTTTTAAAAAATCGTGATTTTTTCCGACCACTTTTTCGTCCACTGGAAAAATTCGCGATTTTTTAAAAAGTCAACAAAAAATCAGCCACTTTTTCAACATTGATCAAAACTAGAAATGTTTGGGGACTCCTTGTTAGTAATCAAATGGTTTAAAAATGAATTTGTTTCATGGAACTTTACTTTATAACCATTGTTTGACAAAATTCGAGGTATATAAGTGACTTTTCACAATATACAATCATATCTATATAGAAAGGAATCAATTGGCAAAGTCTCTCTATCAAAGGAGGGATTATAGTTGGTTCAAGGTGCATGGTGGATTAAGGAGACTTTAAATGGATGTAGCATAGAATATGAAGTTACAATGATTTTCCTCTATAGTTGATAATGATTGAAAACACTTTAAAAAAAAAATTGTATAGGGATTTTTGTGGATAAAACTAGTGAGATTGTTTGTGTTTCTTATTTTTTTTTAAAGGAGCTTACTAGTGAGATTGTTGGTGTTTATTATTTTCATGAAAGAATAGGAAGCTCTAGGTTGAAATTATGTTACATTTGTTATTTTTTTAGTCCAGCAGAGGCCAAATATGATGTCATTCAATCTGCCTCTCCTTCACCCGAAGACCAATGTCTAGTGGTGCCCAATTCTTATTCATTACCATCTTGGTTGAATTCCTTATCATCGACCTTTGATTATATCCTACAGATTTTTCCATCCAATGAATCCATAATGGAAATTCTTAGTATCGAAGAGTCACCTTGGGATGATTGTCACCATCGCTCATCCTTTCTTCCAAATTTGGATGAAATCGAGGAAAATATTCAATCTATTTCTCCATCTGATATCATCGATAATCCTCAATCTACGATACTTACTCAGGATACTATCTCCGAGGGAAATATGGGAAACATTTCGCAAACCATCAGCGTAGGCATATCAGAAAAAGAGGGTGTTGTGGACAACAAACAATTAGGCGCAAACTGTTCGACTGAAGAAATTCAAGACTACACCACCTTATTTAAAGAATTTCATGACGTTTTTTCCTGGAGCTATAAAGAAATGCCAGGGATCGATCCTTTAATTGTTCTACATGAAATTAAAAATTACCATGAAGCTAAAATTGTACGACGAAAACTTCTCCCTTTCCATCCTAGGAGAACTGTGGTAATAAAGGCAGAAGTAGAGAATTTATTAAAATCCAGTTTCATTTACCCTGTACCTCTGACCGAATGGGTTTCTAACATCGTTTCGGTCACAATGAAACAAGGGAAAATTTGATTTTGCATCAACTATAGGGATCTCAATAAGGCTTGTCCAAAATACAATTACCCTACACACTTCATCGACCAAATTAACGATAATTACGCTGGAAGCGTAATTTTCTCTTTTATGGATGGCTTCTCGGGCTATAACCAGATAGATATTTTACGAGCTGATCAACATAAAACAACATTCATCTACCCATGGGGAACCTTCTCTTATCGTAAGTTACCCTTTGGCCTTAAAAATGTTGGAGCCACTTTTCAGTGGTCTATGTCGTACGCTTTCCACGATATCAAGCATATTGTTGAGCCCTACATCGATGACTTGCCATCTCATTCGACTCATCAAAAATATCATATTAATCATCTAAGAGAGATTTTTCTTAGATGTCAACATGATAACATATGCTTGAATCCCCACAAATGCATTTTTTTTGCCGAATCAAGGAGGCTCCTAGGTTTTGTAGTATCCAAAAATGGGATTAGGGTGGATCCCTTAAAATTGAATGCTATCCTAGCTTTACTCCTCCCAACAACCTTACTCAACTCCAAAGTTTGCAAGGGAAGGAAAATTTTCTACGTCGTTTCATCTGCAATTACGTAGAAATCACAAAAGGATTCATGAGATTGTTATAGAAAGATGTCCCTTTCATTTGGGATGAACCTTCTCAATGCTCATTTAGCGCTCTCAAACATGGTTTAACACATACATTGTTGATACACCCCCATACCTACATGAGATATTATATCCTTTACTTAGCATCCTCTGCTTCCACTATTTCCATAGTGTTAGTTCAAGAGGATGACGACGGTGTAGAACATGTGATATACTATTTAAGTAAGAGCCTTTCTGGTCCTGAACTTCGATATTCACATGTTGAGAAGTCGGATTTGGATGTAGTCATAGATGTCCAAATATTTCGACACTACATATTACTTCACATTACCATGGTTATTGCTGACTCGAACCCCATGCACCACATCTTGAATCGTCAAGTACTTGGGGGAAAATATTCAAAATGGATCATCATTCTTCAGGAATTCGATATCGATTTTACCAAATCTAAAGCAAAGAAATCATTGGTTTTTGTCGAGTTGATTTGTGATCTTCCCCATACTGATGAGGAAACTAAGCCTAGTAATTCCCTTCTAAATGAGTCACGATTCCTTATCAGTACATCTGATTCCTAGTATGGAGACATTCTCTTATATCTCCAGACCTAACGCTTATGCTCGGATATTTCGTGTGACGACCGACGTCGCAATTGACATCATTCAAAATATTACCTTATTGTTGGTGACACTTTATATAGTCACGATATTGATACTTTTCTACGTCGTTGTTTGACTCATGAATAGGTTGAGTGTGTCTTAAATGAATGTCACTTAAGAGCTTGTGGAATTCATCTCTCTGGGATGGCTACATCCCAGAAGATATTACATGTAGGTTATTTTTGGCCATCCATTTTCAAAGATTGTATCGAGGTCGTCAAAAAATGCCCACCCTGTCAAATATTTCAAAAGAAAGCATGGACCCACCCTACTCCGCTACATCCAATCATTGCCATCGACCCCTTTGCAAAATGGGGCATTGATTTCATGCAATGTAATCCTACCTCAGTCGGGGGGCATAGTTATATTATCGTCGCAATTGATTATTTTACTAAATGGGCTAAGGTTATGCCTACATTCCTAAACGATGGTTGAATTACTACTATTTTCACATTTAACCACATCATCGCTAGAATATTCAGAATCCCATGACTTATTGTAACTGATCAAAGATCTCATTTCCAAAATCAGATGATGAGTGAGTTGAGTACCAAATTGGGTTTTTGACATGAAAAATCATCCCCATATTATCCTCAATCTAATGGACAAGTTGAATCCATCAACATAGTCTTGAAAACCATTCTTCAACGCATGGTGGGGGTGAACAAAACCAATTTTCATTTACAACTCTTATCAGCACTTTGGGCCCATCGAAATTCCGTTAAAACCACCACTGGTTTCACACCTTTCCAGCTAGTATATGGGTTAGAAGCATCGTTTCCAATTGAATGCAATATTCCATTTCTAAAACTATCTGTAAAACTCCTACCCAACACCTATGTCAAGGAGGAACAGTTCCTATATCTAACAAAGTTGGATGAGAATCATCATGATGTTTCTCTCATTAATGAGACATATAAAAAATGTGTCAAAACCCAATATGATAAGTCTGTCTGACCTCGTGTTTTCGTAGAAGGATATCTAGTTATGGTCTATGACCAAGACCACGATAAACTTGGAGAATGAAAATTAGAACCTATGTGGCATGGACCCTACATCATAAAATGTGTGCTACAAAGAGGTTCCTATGAGTTAGTCTACTATGATGGAATCCCTCTTAGTGAGCCTCACAATGGGCTCTATCTGAGGAAGTATTATGCTTATAAAATATTGCATGTGTGATTTGTACATTATTGTACCATATGATTTGGTTTGTTGTGACTTTACTTTTGTGTGTAAGGGTTTTGTTTCATCTTTAGCTGCTTATACTCTGCTTTATGCTTGAATGCGCAGATGCTAAAATATTTCCCTATATATTTTGGATTTGTGGATGGCGCTAGTTGACATACCCAGAACTTAGCTTCTGCAACTTGGACCATTTACCATTATGGGGAGTTGGTAAGTTCAGTAAGGATCTGTCTTGGACTTGCAACCAATAATGTTGTAGAATATAATGTCGTAATTGGAATTTTGAATGAGGTCACCACTCTTAACATATCTCAGATAATTGTTAGTCTTGATTCCCAACTTGTGGTTTGTCAACTTAATCGTGTTTATGTTATCTGCAATGTAGTATTGTTACGTCTATATTTGAGGGTTTGTCATCTCGAGAGGTCTTTTTCTCACATAGAATAATGACACATATAGATATAACTTAATGTCATTACAAATTCATTAGCAAATTATATGTTGGATTGACATCTCACACATAGATGAATATTCAAAATCATAAATCATAAAAAACATCACATCATTTTAAAAAAGTGGGTCAAAACGTGGGCTACTATGCCCGTACATCATCTAAATAAGACTACACTAAGACACGAGACTCTACTCATCTTCCTGTACTGCATTGTACACGGTAACACGTCATTTCTCTGGCTACTCATTGTATTATATGGTTGATACCCTCTGTTACACCCATTGTGTGCCTCTGTAGGTGATAGGTAACATCTCATAATCTCATGAAAGGGACACCCATGGTAATATCCCTGAGGTTCCTCTCTACCTCACGGAGTCCTCCGGCTCTGCCACCTGCCTCTGTCGCTACCTAAACAACACTGCATTGTCCAAATGATGGCATCCCAACTGGATGTTCCAACCCTCTGTATGCATGATGAAAAACAAATATTCTTAGATCCCTCATTGTACCACAAAAAAAAACATATATCATAAAAATTCACAAAAAAATTTACAAGGACACATTTTTTTTTAATTTACCTGATGCATCCCACTATGCCCCTTCAGGGAGCACTAAATCCGCATTGCCTCGAAAATCCAACCCGGCATAAGGGTAGTCCTCCATCATCACAATATTTATCTTCCATCATGTGAAGAAACCATCCGTGAAAGTAAATGATGAAGGCTCATTCCCTAACCGAGGTGAAAGGCTAGTCCATCGCTCCATCCTGGGCTCAGATACAAGATTCTCTATCAAAGAAACATGTGGCTGCATCAAAGGTAATCTTTCTAGAAAGAATGATACCAAGAATGATCCATAACCGAATTGTTTTTTCCTCCATGTCTAGCATTTAGAAAGTTGATCCTTAACATTCACAAAGAACCCTGTGCACCAGTTAAAAATATTTGGTTCGAGGCATTCAACGATGTACCCCATTTGATATTTGGAAGCTAGGTGAGGACTCGTGCTTCCCACTAGTTTGGTAATGGTGAATAGGATGGCTCGCAAAGAAATTCCTCTTACATCCTTTATTGTGATCCTACCACTTTCCTTATGGGATCCTGGCCTACAATATCACGCAAGGTAACCAACAATTTGCAATGTTGTAGTTTGATGGTTGGACAAGATTATGGGTGCCCCCTGCTTGGAGAGCCCTATCAAAAAGTATACATCCTTGATCTCAATCTCTAGAGAATGAGATCCTACTCAGAAAACATATTAATTTTCATCCCATAGCCCTATCAAGTGTTCAAGGAGAAGCACCTCCTTCCTCATGTTTTGGATCTTGAAATTTTTTAACAAGCCACAATTTTGAAGCACCTCCCTTATATGAGGGTCATGAAAAGTGGGCATATCGTCATTTCCATGCTGTCTTTCTTTCCACTCCAACATATTGACTATAAAACACTTGCCAAACATCATTAAACTTCATTAGTATGATCCCAAGTCAATGGAATGCTTTCTTAACGAGTAAAAACAAGTAAAATAAAAATAAAAATCACCTAGCACCCTTCTGTAGGCCATTTCAAAGCATCAGTGCACCATCTACAAGAGCACCAAGGCACCAAGATCTATCCCGGTGCCCCCCTCCCCCGCCCCCCCATGGCTTAAGGGAGAACTGATCTTGTAGGGCGCCATGGAGGCTCAAAACAACTTTAAAATGCATGAAAATCAAAATGAAATCACAAAAAAGAAAGAGGAGGGTGAGACCACCAACCTAGTCCGGGTGGAATGAATAAAGATGGCCTAGAACTCCCACAATCGACATTGGAAGAAACTGCTCAAAATTGGAAAAAACTCCAAGTGAAAGAGGCAAGTGAGAACAAGAGGTAAAATGAACTAGATTTTTTCACCAAAAGACCTTTTAACCACTTGAAAACAAGTTAATTATTATCCTTTTTCACATTAGTATTTCTCCTTATTTGATTTTTTCGCTGTTTCCATTAAATTTTAAGGGATTCCCTGACACTTTTTTTCCCAGAATGGCTTGTTAATGCAGAGACATAGGAAGCGAAACTTTTTGAGTACCTTGAGCATACTTCGTCATCTTTCAAGTTTATTAAAACATGAAGAGGCGTATGTCAGGTGATAGTTTAACCCTTTTTCGGTCCTACCAGACTAACTGAAACAAAGGAATACTCTAACCATCTTTGGTTAGAAGAGTTCTTCTTCGCATTATTTTATGCTTTTTCGGGCCTAGGAGACTAAAATTATGAAAAAGAACATCCACAAAGTTTTCTTTAAGTTCTTTTCAAACTCCCTAAACATGAAAAATGACCAAGTTTTCCTTATATGGATTCGTAAAACCATACATTGAAGGGCCCATCTGGGAACAAACCCTTAATTCTTCCATTTCATTAAACATAGGAAGATGAACTTATTGAAGGTAAGTTATTCTGAGCACATGTTATCCTCCTCGAGCTCGTTAAACAAGAAAGAGGTATGTTGATACTGAGAGGGGGGTGAATCAGTATCAAGTACAATTTAAAACCTTTTTCAACTTATATTTAAACCATTCAACTATATCCAATGAGCAATGAACAATAGTATAAGAGTTACACCAATACACCATCATACACCATGCACAATATATGAGAAATAATCAATAGTTATTGTTCAAGGGAAGTAATGACTTCCAAAGGTAGCTACAGCTTCCAAATGTAAAGGGAGG
>SNQJ01S0124517.1:15973-26592 GCA_010110895.2 Picea sitchensis | reverse complement strand
CCCGATCTACTGTTTGGCATATTTCTTGGGGTGATTGGACATCTTTGGCAGTAGGGCCGAATTGTTGAGGAGCTTCAACATTCTAGCAGGGCGTGACACTATTAAGTTAGGGCTTTGGCACTTCATACGACCAGATCTACTCTTGTTTTGATCTTCATTGAGTATTCAGCCTTTGAAGGCTTGTGGTCTTCTATTGGAGCATTTTGTAGCAGCTCCTACTATATTATTGGATCCATCTGTTGAGTTTTCCAGATCGACATCTTCATTGTAACATGTTCTTCTATTCATGAATAAAATCAGATTTGAGATGTTTTGGCTTGTCTATCATATTGCATATGGTTGAGGTATGTCTATCATAAGGCCGAAATCAAGAGGCCATCCTGCAAGTAAACACATGTAAACAAGTAGATCAACAAAGTGTTTGACGAAATGCCACAACCAGAAAAGTTTTAAAAGACACCCAAAACCGTGATGTTCCTTGTATCTTGGCTTGGGAACATTACAATGAGTAACTATTCTAATACACTATCTCTGTCATAGAAAGTTTTCACCACGCTTCTGCTGTATATGAGATACTCTGCATCAAGTTGTTTGAATCCATACGCTTCTGCTGTATATGAGATACTCTGCTGTATATGAGATACTCTCCATCAAGTTGTTTGGGTCTCTTCCTGGTATACGTTTCTTTCTCACTTGCTTTATTGGGAAGAAAAACCTTTTACATGTAAATTCCAATCCATGGATACTACAAGAGGTATATATGGAACAAGTTGTTGTCATAGTCTTCTCCCTCCTTCTGGAAGAACCTCTGGATCTTGCAATGCTTCCATTCATAAGTCTTTTTCACACTGTTCTTCATCATAACTTCAATTTCTTGTGCTCGATTGTTTCTTAGTGAGTTCAAACCAAGTTGGTAGTTTTTGTGATTTTCGGTATAATAACTGGTTGTTCTGGCTTTTTCTTTCTCTCTTGGAATCTTCATGTTCTTCCTCATGTTTCTCTTTAGCTCTTAGGTCCATGGAGTCTTCTATAGATTCCATGCCCTGAAGATTCCAACTTCTTCCTTTCATCATAGGATCATGGATGTAGATGGACAACCAAGGATACTTTAAGGCTTCTTTTTGAAGAAGACTTATTCTAAAGTCAAACTGAACACGTGCTATTTTTCATGGTTGCTACTTCCAATGAGAACATGGATAGATACTTCATAATCCTCAATGGATCATATTATTTAGGATTATCTCCCTCCCAATCCTTGCTTCATGCATGAATGCATGCTCTTCTTTTGGAATTTTGTAATCATCTCCCTCCATCTAAGATAGTCCATGCTTCCTTCTGCATTCTTATTGGCTTCTGTAAGATGTCGCAAGTCTTTTTCTAATTTCCTTTGTTTTGACTTCTTCTGGGTCTCTTCAGGTTTGATTCTGATTTTGACTTATTTGGCAGTTGTTACTTATATAATAGCTTCCACAGGAGTTGTTACCAAAGATTGTCAACATACTTCATCTTTTCAGTGTATTGCTTGACTTGTAGTAATTGTAATAGCAATCCTTATCCTTTTACTCTTCCATAGGTATTGTTTCCCTTGGACATATTTTCTTCTATTAAATAGATATACATGATATGTACATGAACTATGTAAACATGATATATACAAGGGCTTTGAAGAATATTGTTACCTTGACTTAGAAGAAGAAGTCTTGTTTTATCCTACTTGACTTTCTTTGAGGGTTCCCTTTCTTCGGCAACTGTTGCTTCGTTTGTTTCCTTCCTTTTCTTTAACTTAGGACAATGGTTCTTGCAGTCACCATATTTTCGACAGTTGAAGCATTGTATCTTTGACATATCCTTTTCTTGATTTGGTTTCTTCCTTGAGCCAAACTTCTTATTCCTGAAATTCTTGAACTTTGTTGTAAAAGCTTGATCATTGTATTTCTTTTGGAATTTCTCTTTAATCCTTGATTCTTCTTGTGCACAACAAGTCCAAAGTTCTTCAAATGTGGGATACTCCTTTCTTGTGTTCATGGTTGCGGTAAATGCAATTCATGTCTTGGGAAGACCATTGAGTACTATATTTACCAATTCCTTCTTTGAAATGATTTCTTCAATAGCTTGTAGTTGATCTCTTAACTGAGAGATTCTCACAAGGTATGATGTTATGTTTTCATCATCATTCATTTTCATGTAACATAGCTCATTCTTTAGACTCATTACTTGTCCAATGTTTCTGACCGAGAAGAGGTTAGTTAGGGCATCATACATCTTCTTAGATGAGTCAAGATGAGAGATGTAGGGTATCAAGTGGTCTTTTACAAAATCCACTATGATACTCATGGCGTTGATGTCACTGCCTTTGAATTTCTTCCGTAACTGCAACATTCTGAGGTTCCTTCTCTTTTCCTTCTTCAATCTGTGGTTCCACGATCTTTCCTTTCAAGATATCTAACACTTTATTCTTGGAAAGGATCAATCCTTGTCTTCCATGCTCCGAAGTTAGAAGCCCCTTCTAACTTTTTTTCTGACTTCATAGAGTAGGTCATGACTGCTTTCTTGGTCAACCTTTGACTTTGACCAAAAACTCAAACTTGACGTCTTCACTTGCTGAGAGTACCAGGAGGTGAGCTAGGTTAGGGCGCACTAGGCTATCCAGAAATTAGGTTAATCTCTTCACTTTAGGTGTCTCAACAAGAGGGTTAGGGTTTCGTTGCTGCAACAAAAACTTTGACTGCAACTGCAACTATAACTGGGAAAATCCTCCTAATCTATCTTCCACTGGTATAGTGTTGGCCCATAACCTGTTAGAAAATAATAGGTGTGCTCATTTCACCATAGACAATATAACAATATTGTCACCCAACCATAGGCCAAAGCCACCCCCGAGCACCTTAACCTTGACAGAGAATAATTCTGGAAGCAAACCCTAGGCCTAATAGCCAATCATACCTCTCTATAGAGCTATCACACAAGGCAGAAAGTCCAAACCATAACCAAGAGAAAGTCCAAGCCTAAACCGGAAATACAAGTTGCAGTAGCTGCAACTGCAACTACTGTCCAGACTTGCGCACTTACTAAATTTCTGCAGTGCGCACTCTTAAATTTCTGCAGTTGCGAGCTGTGTGTGTCAAATGAGCTCTGGCGTCCTGTATTTATACTTCTCCTCCTTAGCTGTCTGGGCCGACTTCTCATTCTGGAGGCTAAAAACTCAATATTAAATATTTCCTTTAGCCGACTTGTCTTCTAGGGTTATGTCCATTGGTTTAGGGTTTCTTCTTTCTTCTCAAAATATTCTATTCTTGTCAGGGTTACACGTGGAGGTTAATACCTCCCGCAACTCCCATAATATCAACAACACCTTGGTAAATCCATGTTCCATCTTGTTGAATGCCTTTGCTATTCTGTTAGCCTGTGGATGATACACCATCATCTTGTGGTGATGTATCATGGAATCCTTTACTAGTGCAACCACTGCTCTCCAAAAAAAACGACGACCTTGGTTGTCGTTGAGGTTACATGGACATCCTAATCATGTGACGATGTGCTAAAAAATGAACCTAGCAGTGGTCTCCTCCAAGAAATCTTGGGTCGATAGCCTCTACCCCATATGTCAAACAATCTATAGCCACGATTATACATGTAGGCCTTAAATAGTGTGTTGGTGGAATAATAGGTTCAATAAAATTCACTATCCAATGTGAATACAAGGAGACTTAAACATGTTGATAGGATGTCAATGTGGAGGATGCATTAGGCATAACATCACCTTGGTGGTCACCACATAGGTGCAACAACATTTGAACAAGATAAGACAAAGTATGTGTTGTGAGAGGCGTCAGGTATCACTGGACCAAAGAGAACATGTTAGATGTAGAATGCATGGTTAATGTCATCAAAGTAGAGTCATTGTTGAGATGACGACTCTACTTTGATGCTCCCCCTACTTGGTGTAGAATTCATTCCATTGAACTGCATGGGGAGGGTGGGTGTGCAGAGTTCAAGGCTTCCATGGATATAAAATGGGGTGCAAAATCTGGAATTAGTTCCCAATGAGCAACTGGTGTTGGAGACTTGTGATGAAGAAGGTAAAAAAGGAGAGTCCACACCTGAAGAGGAAGAAGTCCAAGCTTTTTAACAATTAAAGAAAGGTAATTCCTATTACATGAGAAGCAAGGATAAGGCCCCACTCACTTCTTCCACACCCTAAAAAAAGACCCTCCTTCCTCACCCTTCTACCTCATGTGAGCCCCTCATCCTAATTTTGATGGAAACCCTCCTCCACCAAAGGCTCCTCAGAATCTGGCTCCTCCCAAAAACAATCAACCAATTCCCCCAAAAGTGAAGCCAATTGAATCAAAGAAGGTTGAATACAATATCATAGAGAACATGAAGGAGACAAGGGCAAATATATCCCTCTATGATATAACATAAATGCCTGGCCAACAAAAAATTTCGGCATTTTCACATCCCTAAAAGAAGTGGGTCTCGAAAGTGGCAATTGTTGATTCTCAATCAACCATTCACAAAGAGAAAGGTGACTCACCTCCTTTTCTGTTGATCGTCAGGATAACTGATAAGAATTTACACAACTGCTTAGTAGATTCAGGAGCTTCTGGCAATGTAATTCCATACTCTGTTTGTCAGAAGCTAGGACTGACTACCACCGAATTCACTAAGAAAGTAATTTAGTTGGATAGATCATAGGTGGCACTCAACAATGTTCACATCTAGTTGTCTTCTGAGCCTAGTATTCAACAATACATTGACATCCAAGTGGTGGATATTTCAAAGGCTTATGGAATGTTTCTTATTAGAGACTCGTTAAAGACACTTAATCGATACATGTCTATTGAATTTTCTCACATGTGGTTACCATGGAGAGGAAAAGCCAATTAGATCGAAATAGAGAGAGAACCAAGACTGAAGGACCTCAACACAAAATATAATGACACCAATGAGCTACAATCCTCTGAAGTTGAGCTTGACATTTATGCTTTGGAGGTTAATAATGGGGTTCAAACTATCCCACAATCTAGTGATGCACATTTAACAAAAAAAGGACATTCAAGGATTAAGTTTGGACACTGAAGTTTGATGGATCCAAGTCCAAACAAGGAAATGGAGTATTGAATCAAGTTTGTGTGTCAGATCTCTTTTGGTAAATTGACTTAGGGTTTCGACTTGCAAATTAGATTAGGGTTTTGCAGAGTGATTATGAGTTCTAAGAAAGAACTTGTGGTTCTAACCATAACTATGGCCTGTGGGCACAAGATATGGAAACACTATTAAAGAGTCAAGTGCTTTGGCAGTGGACAAAAACTACAGTTCCAGACTCGGATGAGCATGATAAGTTAATTATTAATGGGAAGAAGGATGACGCTATAGGAGTTGTACAGAAAAAGAGATGGAAAGGGGACAATAAGAGGACTCCATAGTCTAAGTGGCAAGGGGAAAGTGAGAAGAAAAAAGGGAGGATTTTTCTATTATAATAGAATCATTATTGCTTGACCGAGAGAAAGAGAAGTGAATTTCCAGTCAACAACTTATATATAATCTCCTAAATCTTTAATATGTAGATATAAACTCAATCTTTCTTGTTCTTTTGGTTTGACAAATGTGAACGATCAAGGAATTACACCAGTCACTTTTCTCACTTTAGGAACTTGATTGGGTTGAGAGTGATGAGTCAGTCGACCCATAAGAGTTCTCCGGACTAACTCCTATCTACAAGGTGTTCTGGGTTGGTTCGCTTGTCGAGAGGAACATCAAATATTTCTCTCCCGCTCTAGTCACTAAGAAAGAATCATAGGGTATCCCATCCCATTTCCCCCACCCTTGATCATCTCTACTTTCCACCCCATATCCTGGATGATGGCTCCTATTTATCGGTTGGGGCTATGGGGTGATACCAGTCGGTTGGGGCAATGCTTTAGGAGCGACACCAGCCTGATCCCCACCTCGAAGCTCCCTCACCCCTAGATCGACTCCTCCCAAAAATAGTCAACCAATTCCCCCAAAAGAGAATCCAATTGAATCAGAGAAGGCTAGATAAAATAACATAGAGGACCTAAAGGAGACAAAGGAAAATATATATTTTTATGTTATAACACAAATGCTTGGGCAACAAGAGTTGCTAGTCAAGACATTTTCACATGCCCAAAAGAAGTGGGTCCTCAAAGTGGCAATTGATGATGCTTAGAGAGAAATTCACAAAGAGAAAGTTGACTCACCTCCTTTTCTACTGACCGCCAGGATAGCTGGTAAGAATTTACACAACTGCTTAGTAGATTCAAGAGCTTTTGGCAATGTAATTTCATACTATGTCTATCAGAAGGTAGGACTAACTTCCGCCGAATCCACTAAGAAAGTAGTTTAGTTGGATAGATCTGAGGTGACTATAATTGCAGTGCTCAATAATGTTCACATCCAATTGTCTTCTGAGCCTAGGATTCAACAATACATTGACATCCAAGTGGTGGATATTCCATAGGCTTATGTAATGTTGCTTAGTAGACACTGGTCAAAGACACTAAATGGATACATGTCTACTGACTTTTCTCACAAGTGGTTACCATGGACGGGATAAGCTAATCATATCAGAATAGAGAGAGAACAAAGACCGAAGGACCTCATGACAAAATATAATAACACCAATGAGGTACAATCCTCTAAAGTTGAGCTTGGCATTTATGCTTTGGAGGTTAATATCGGGGTTCAAATTGTCCCACAATCCAATGATGCACATTTAACAAAAGAGAGGACAATCAAGGATTAAGTTTGGACATTAAAGTTTGATGGATCCAAGTCCAAACAAGGAAATGGAGTATTGAATCAAGTTTGTGTGTTATTCCATGAGAAATGGTCACTGGTGCTTCAATGCTATAACGTGTCTATCAACAACACCTCTTCTTGGAATTCATTGTTTTTCACTTTTGCAATTTCTTGGTTATCCAACGTGGTATCAGAGTTGCTGGTTTGAGACCCAACCTGTTTTCTACAAGTTGCTTTGGAGGTTGTCTCTTGCTTATGTGCTCCTGTCAAGTCGAATCTCTTTTGGTAAATTGACTTCGGGTTTCGACTTGCAAATTGGATTCGGGTTTTGCAGAGTGATTATGAGTTCTAAGAAAGAACATGGGGTTCTAACCATGATTATGGCCCGTGGGCACAAGATATGGAAACATTATTACAGAGTCAAGTGCTTTGGCAGTAAACAAAACTTTGAGTTCCAGACTCTAAGGATGAACATGATAAGTTAATTATTAATGGGAAGAAGGATGAGGCTATAAGAGTTATAGGGAAAAAAGAGATGGAAAGAGGACAACAAGAGGACTCCATAGTCTAAGGGGAAAGGGGGAATTTGAAGTGTAGGGCAAGGCCATTGAGGTGATAATGGGTAGCTTGCCTGGTAGTACCTCTAGGCTCTCGCTGAAGTTATGACTTTTCTTTTCTTCATGGGGTAGAGTTTGAATGATAAAAAGTCATAATCATTCTTATTGATTGATTACACCTTGGTAAATCCATGTTCCATCTTGTTGAATGCCTTTGCTATTCTGTTAGCCCGTGGATAATACACCATCATCTTGTGGTGATGTATCATGAAATCCTTGGTTGTCGCTGAGGCTACATGGACATCCTAATCTTGTGATGATGTGCTAGAAAATGAACCTAGCGGTGGTCTCCTCCAAGAAATCTTGGGTCGTTAGCGTCTACCCAATGTGTCAAACAATTTATAATGATGATTATACATGTAGGCCTTAAATAGTGTGTTGGTGGATAAATAGGTTCAATAAAATCCACTACCCAGTGCAAATACAAAGAGACTTAAACATATTGATATGATGTCAATGTGGAGGATGCATTAGGCATGACATCACCTTGGTGGTCACCACATAGGTGCAAAAACATTGGAACAAGATAAGACAAAATATGTGTTGTGAGAGGCGTCGAGTATCGATGGACCAAAGAGAACCTAATAAATGTATAATGCACGATGAATGGCATCAAAATAAAGTCATTGTTGAGATGATGACTCTACTTTGATGCTCCCCCTACTTGGTGTAGAATTCATTCTACTCCAGTCCATGGGGAGGGTGAGTGTGCAGAGTTCAAGGTTGCCATGGATATAAAAGGGGATGCAAAATTTGGAATTAGTTCCCAATGTGCAACAAAACACATCAAATGTAGAGAACAATCCAAGAACTACTATGGTGTTGGAGACTCGCGATGGAGAAGGTAAAGAAGGAGAGTCCACACATGAAGAGGAAGAAGTCCAATCTTTTTAACAGTTAAATAAAGGTAGGAAAATTCCTATTACTTGAGAAGCAAGGATAAGGCCCCACTCACTTCTTCCACACCCCCCAAAAATACCTTCCTTCCTCACACTCCTACATCATGCGAGCCATCCTTCCTCTTGATCTTAATTCTGATGTCAAACCTCCTCAACCAAAGGCTCCTTAGAATCCGACTTCCAAAAACGTTCAACCAATTCCCCCAAAAGAGAAGCCATTTGAACTAGATAAGGCTAGATACAATATCATAGAGGACACGAAGGAGACAAAGGAAAATATATCCCTCTATGATATAGCACAAATGCATGGCCAACAAGAGTGTTTGGTCAAGACATTTTCACAACCCCAAAAGAAGTGGGTCCCCAAAGTGGCAATTGTTGATGCTCAAACAACAATTCATAAAGAGAAATGTGACTCACCTCCTTTTCTGTTGATCGTCAGGATAACTGGTAATAATTTACACAACTGGTTAGTAGATTTAGGAGCTTTTGGCAATGTAATGCCATATTCTGTCTGTTAAAAGCTATGACTGACTCCCACCGAATCCACCAAGAAAGTAGTTCAGTGGGATAGATCATAGGTGACTGTAATTGGAGTGCTCAACAATGTTCACATCCAATTGTCTTCTGAGCCTAGGATTCAACAATACATTGACATTCAAGTGGTGGATATTCCATAGGCTTATGGAATGTTGCTTAGCATACACTGGTCAAAGACACTCAATGGATACATGTCTACTGACTTTTCTCACATGTGGTTACCATGGAGAGGACAAGCCAATTAGATCATAATAGAGAGAGAACCAAGACTGAAGGACCTCATCACATAATATAATAACACCAATGAGGTACAATGCTCTGAAGTTGAGCTTGGAATTTATGCTTTGGAGGTTAATAATGGGGTTCAAACTATCCCACAATCCAGTGATGCACATTTAACAAAAGAGAGAACAATCAAGGATTAAGTTTGGACACTGAAGTTTGATGGATCCAAGACCAAACAAGGAAATGGAGTATTGAAATGGAGTATGGATCCATGAGCAATGCTCACTTGTGCTTTAGTGCTATAACGTGTCTATAAACAACACCTCTTCTTGGAATTCATTGTTATTCACTTCTGCAATTCCCTGGTTATTCAATGTGCTATTAGAGTTGTTGGTTTTAGATCTAACATGTTTTCTACAAGTTGCTTTGGAGGTTGTCTCTTGCATATGTGCTCTTGTCGAGTCATATCTCTTTCGGTAAATTGACTTAGGGTTTCGACTTGCAGATTGGATTAGGGTTTTGCAGAGTGATTATGAGTTCTAAGAAAGAACTTGTGGTTCTAACCATAACTATGGCATGTGGGCACAAGATATGGAAACACTATTAAAGAGTCAAGTGCTTTGGCAGTGTACAAAAACTACGGTTTCACACTCTAAGGATGAACATGATAAGTTAATTATTAATGGGAAGAAGGATGAGGCTATAGGAGTTTTAGGGAAAAAAGAGATTGAAAGAGGACAATAAGAGGACTCCATAGTCTAAGGGGCAAGGGGAAATTGAGAAGAAAAATCCAGGTCCTATCAGCTTGCCTTCTTGGTTTGTCTTTGACCAAAGAAAGGCTCTAAGTTTCAACTGTAAGTTAATTTATTTTCTGCTGTTTTATAACAGCCAACAGTCCAAAAGTATCTTGCTGATTTGTTACGATTATGTTCTCAATTTGGGTGCTCTAGCATGTCGTTTTTGTCACAGAAAATTAGTACATGCATCTCAAATAAACATAACACACCTAATACATCGTTTACTGTCGAATATGAACAGATCTAAGAAACTAAATCATGCATTTGTAGACATAGGTATGTTTGGTCAACACGACCCTGGATAAAACCCCCTCGGGGAAAACCAGTTTAGAATATGTGTGTATATATGATGAAAGCAGAAGAAGGGTTACAGTAAACACAATATATGAAAGAACCTAATACAATAGCAACTCCAACTGAGCTGATATACAAGCTCTAAATCAATAGATGTGCCCCTCATGCAAACTGCCAGAACCACTGAATCTGCTCCAACTGCCAACTGTGAGCTCATATCTGAAAACCCCTCCATAGGAATGAAACTCTAGTAGATGGCCTCCCTCTGAAACTGATCTCATTGCAATCTGATGGCTAGATATCCTACCAGGTACGAATCAACCTCCACAGCTAATGCGCCCCTCTCATAAGTAGAATAGCTCCAGTAAATAATCAAGGCAAGTATCTCCAAGCCTCCATCAATGAAAGCAAGCGACCTCCCTCAAGCATCCTCACAAAACTGACCTCATCTCCATCCTCCAAGAGCTCCTCTCTCAACAAGC